>JBCJKH010028321.1:21077-37299 GCA_039877255.1 Loriculus beryllinus | reverse complement strand
TTAGACAAGACCCGAACCTGACCCTGCTTAGCTTCCAAGATCAGATGGGTTCGGATGTTCTCAGGGTGGTATGGCCTTAGGTAAAACATATGCAGTACATGCAGCAATATGCAGATTCCCAACAAAAACAGCAGGCTAGTTTCAAGGGTATTCAAAGGATATTCGAAATCTTTAAAATTCCCAAAATCTACTGTGAATAGCCTGGTGGGGGAGTGGAAGGTGTAAGGATGTCCTCTCCATAGGTTGCCCCTCCAAGGGGCCAAAAGAGATGTAATTGTTAACAATTCCCATTACATGCCTCCCAAAGTAGAGAGGTGATGGCCACACTGACAGCACATACCAGATTGGTTTTACAATCAGTAATTCTATCGTATTACAAGCCATTATCATAAAGTACAATGAAACAAGAACCTTAGCCCAGGCTCCAAAGCCGATAAATACTAAACCAGCAAATATTGGCTCCGAGTAAGATGTGACATAATGAAACTCCAAACCAAGTGCTGGTCTGGAGTGCAACATCAAGTGCAAAGACCAAGTGCAACAACTTTGAGAGCACATAAACGTTGTGACAAGTGACTGTTAATCCAAAACAATGCTTATCACAAATATGATCAGACACACTGTGGTCAGATCTGTCATTATCTCAACCCTTTGTGCCTCACACTGGGTGCCAAAAAAGATTGTCGTGGTTTAAGCTCAGCCGGTATCTCAGAACCACTCAGCTGCTCACTCACTCCCCACCTTCTCTCCGTGCTCCTGGAGGGATGGGGAGGAGGATCAAAGGAATGTAACTCCCATGGGTTGAGATAAGAACAGTCCAGTAACTAAGGTATAACACGAACCCACTACTACTACCACCAGTAATAATAATGATAAGGGAAATAACAAGGGGGGAGGAGGGGGAATATTAAACTAAAAAGGGAAGGGAAGAAAACAAACACCAGCTTTATTTGCTGCTCTTGTATTTGCTCACTATACATACACCCAGTTTGTGTTAGTGTGCTTGTTTGCTTTAGTGTGCTTGTCTAATAAACTGTGCATGTTATACAGCTAGTGTGTGGGTGTTTTGTTGAGTACCCTGGCTGTCAGCAGAATATTGATCCAGGAGTAGTCCTGGAGAGAATCCAGCATTGCTGTGTATATGATGGAGGTGGTAAAGACAGTGCATGCACCATCTTGGGCACGTGCCTGGTACAGGCACAGAGCTGTTTGGAGACAGGTGATTTGGAGAAGCAGTCGGAGCTGGACTGTGTAAAAGAGGAATTGAAAAGTGACAGAATGAACATGTGTCTTGGAACAAAGAATTGAAATTATGCTGGCATGAGTGAAAAAGAAAACACCCCAGTGCTGTCTAACGGAAGCTGGTTGTGGATGCAGACCTGGAGGACTGGGGCATTGATATCTGGGGAGATTCTGATGAGAGCTGTTCTGAAGAGGTGGAGGAACTGAAGGAAAGGAATGCGTGATCGCTAATTAAAACAGAAAGGCAGAAGGGCCCATGAGGCGGCAACCCTTGAACCATGGTCCACATAGCTCCTGGTTGGGACTTCAGCTCAGGGAATTGCACATGCAGGTTTCTAGCAAGGGGGGGTGAAATGGAAACAGAGTATTTGTGGAGTTTCTCTGGGAGATCGGGTACTGTTCAGTGATGAAGAAGGGGGTGGGTCTGGGATCCAGGGATGTTTGTGAGCAACAGATTTATAGGCTATCAGTTGATAACCTCATGAAGGCTTACTGGGCTGGGGACTTACTGGACCTCAAGAAGAGAGGAAACCCTGTCACTGTGAAAACAAAAGGGCTGTCAGAGCTAGACCTCAAGGAGAGAGGAGAGCCTGTCACTGTGAAAACAAAAGGGCCGTCAGAGCTATCACAGGAAGTACAGACGGCTGCTTGCCCTCAAGTGATGTGTGAGAGGGCTGCACGGAATGCCTATAGCCGCTCCGGTAGGTGCCAGCCCCCAGGCCCTTCCGTAAATGATCACCAGACGTTCTGAAAACGCTTATTCAGTCTCTAAGGGAGGGAATGCTGGCAGCCACTGAGCACTTCCCGTGCGCGCCTGCACTCGGGCGGAGGCATCACACAATAACTGCTCCGGGGCTCAACATGGGCTGGGCCGGCCCGAGGGGCGGCGAGGGAGAGAGCGTCCGACGGGGAACTCCGCTGGGATCTCGGACCGTCCCTGGACAGAGTGGGTCGGCATCACGTTTGTGACAGAAATGACCTCTGGCGAAAAGCGTTCCTCCGACGGGTACCCCGAGCGGGGCTGCACGGTCTGCCCACCGATCACATCCGGAAACTGGCGGAATTCCTACGAGGCACAGTGAGCCCAGATAGACAGAAAGGCGACCGTCCCCGTTCCCTTCCCGTCTCCTCCAGCGGCGGTGCCTTTAACCCTTTCGCACCTTTGCGGGAGGACCTGAAAGGGTTAAAAACCGAGAAGCCGCGGTTTGGGGCTGGGGCCGCACACTCCCCGTGGTAAATACCTGCTAATGATCCGCTGATAAGGAGCCCTGTAGACAAATCCCCGTAGAGCCAATGCAAGTGTGCAATTTTTAATTGATACAGAGACCCAAATTAGGGTTTTTAATAAATACCAAGCGGAGAAGTTAGGAATTAAACCTTCAAGGAAAACTATAAATATAATGGGGATAACTGATGTAGCAAAAACATTCCCCTTACCTCCAACTCAATTCTATCTTTTTTAAAAAATATTTTTTATCTGAAGTTATACTGTTGTTTCTCCTGTTATTTCTACTGTTGTTATGGATCCAGAGGTAAAGTGTTTCAATCTACTTCAAAAATAGGAAAGAAGCTTGCGACCAAACCTAATAATTCGTTTACTTTGTATTTTTGCATTGGTTCCCAGCCAATGTTTGACCGTTTACCTGCATTAGGTATAATTACATAATAATCTACCGTGGCCCAAATCAGCGCAAAAAGGGTAATGCATATCTGCCTGCATTTTGTTGTTTTTTGTATGTAAACCAAAAAGGCTTTATGTTCCTTGCAGGTTTATAGAAGCTTATCAATTTCTCTGAATTAGCTAAGTGAATTTTAACCAACTTGTTTGTTTTGACACTGTACATTAATCTGTGGCCAGTATTGCATCTTCCACTCTAACACATATGTGGTAGCATATATACAGGCACAACTGTGATGGTAAAGGGAGTATGACGTTTAAAGTGACTTTATCAATGTTAAATAACGCATAAGCAAGGACCACATATAATTATTCACCAGAGATAAACTTTATAGCTTCATGATACAAAAACAATGTTTTATATCTGAATGGGTTGTTAAGTTTTGCACAGAAAAACCTAACTATGCTTCACCACAGGAAAAGAATTAATAGTTCCTGTCACACATTCTACTTGGTAGGACAGCAACATATCACTTCCGTGGCACTGGCTTAGCTTTCATACTTATATGGCTCATGGAAGGTTGCCTCTGAGCTCACTCCTTCCTAGAAAGTGAAAGAACACCCTATCAATTTTCTACTCTCAATTTTTCTTTGAAGCTATGTGCCATGTTTCCTGGGATAATGATTGAGAAGGTGACTTTTTAGACAGTATCTTAATTCCTTTATACACTGATGCACCTTTCTTTTAGTGCTTCAAAGCATTCCATTTTGAAAGTAAAATATGTTCTATTTCAAATAACAAGACTTTTGCCACTCAGAGGTAGCTATTAATGGGCTTAGCATTGTATGAGTGAGATTCCAATAAGGATTTACCTTGTTTTGCTGCCATGGACACAGAATGAGAAGTCCAGGATGGAAGATCCTCAAGCACTTCTCTTCCTGAAAAGTGTCCAGGGACTAAGTGACTTGGGTATACTCTGTATTCAGGAATAATTTCCAACCTTTCTAAAAGTGACATATCTGAAGAAAATGGTGCCATCCAGATTAATAAATGTATGGCCATTTTTTTTAGGTGTTCAGAGTCGTAAAGGCAAAGGTACCCTATAAGTTGTCTGCAAAAATCTTGAGCTACTACAGTTTTAAGAAGAAAGCTCAGAGGGGACTGCAGACTGTGGCCATTTGGCATTTTCACAATTGTAATTTTAGCTGGAATGTTGTTCAAAAGAACATGAAGAAAAATAAAGGAAGTTTTTCTCCTTAAAGTGGTTGATTAAAACAGAAGGCACACACCTTTTATTTCCAGGTTGTAGGCTCCTGTTGGTTCAAACCAAGCCAATGCAATCAATACTATCAGAAGGTCTATATGCTTAGAGTCTGGGGGAAGAATTCCAGAAAAAGCATTTTATAGGCAGCTGAGGTACTGCCTGTGTCTCAGAACCAATCTTTCTATCACTCTATACTGTTGTCAGGTGTCATAACTATTCATGCCAATCCTTGCACATAGGAAAACCTTTCTGGTATTCCTGGTACAGGCCTTGTCTGGATACTCAACAGTCATTTAATATGAATCAGAGTTTTGTCTTAATTCTTCAGATAGGATTGAAGAAGAGTTCTGCAACCTTTCAAAGTTAATCTGACCATAGTTAATTCACTTGGACATTACTGATCTCTGTTTGACTCCATTTCAGAGGAAGAAAAAGGAAGATAGTCATCAATATTTTAGCTGTATTGGATTAGCAGAGAAAAAGCTAAATTAAAAAAAAAAAATAGAAAAAGCTATAGACAAAATCAGGTCAATTAAACTGGAAGAAGAGATTATAAAGAAATGAGGAACATAATTTGCTACAGTTGAAGTCTGAAAAACACATATACTGAGTAACTGTACAAATATTTTACATCCAACCCTTTAATATTTCATCACACATCTAGAAATAACCATGCAATTTTAGAGCAAAGACCTATTCAGCTCATGATCTAAGCTGTCAGAGTGCCTAAGCCCAATAGCAAGATAGGAAGGGTTTCTTCCTAGAGCTTAGTAACTGGCTGACTGAGAATCATTATAATCACCAATTTTTGATCACTTTTATAAAAAGTATCTGCCAACAAACTTTGAGAAATTTACAGATCATGTTGTGTGGTATAAAAGCTTGTATAGGTTATTTTTTTGCCCTTCAAACAGTTTTATCAAAATAAATAATAGCTACAAAATCACCAAGTTAATGATATAATGAATATATACTAAAGAACATTAGAATATATACTGAACAATGGAAACACATTTTTATGAATTCTGCTGCATTTTTTTGTCTCAGGGCCTTATTATTTCATGAATCATATTGTGTTTTAATTCTACTCTTAACTTGTTCTGATGTGCTATGAAGAGGTAAGTATTTGGTTTTACCTGTCCCATCATTTTATACCCTATGATCTTCACTGTGTAAGGTCTGGTTTTGCTATGTATCTTTACAGGATAGCAGGATTAGACTTTTATCCTGATTTTACCTAGTAATTTACAGGAAAGTCTTTATGCATTAGGAAGTTCTAGCCCCATTCAGCATTGCTCAAACACAACAGTTCCTTTCATATGTGTGCCATGTTAGTTTTTTACCCTTTTTCTATATTAGGTATACTTTTTTAACTTTGGCTGCAACCTGTTTAGTTCCACATCTTTTAGTCATTATAAACAAATTGCTTAAAGCTGTGCTGCACTTCTTTTTCTCTCTTCTTATATTTTTTTTCCTCTATTGTTTTTTGGTTGCTTTTTTTTCCTATTTATCTTTAAGATCCCATCTGGCTACTTTGTTCACTCGGGCTTCAGGTAACAAAAAGAGTCTTTTACAAAACTATTCTATTACTTCTTGAAATATTATTTCATTTTAAACTTTGAAGAGTTTAAATTTAAATATGTAATTTAGATCCATCTTTGAATCATGGGGGGCGTGTGGGGGTGGGGGTGGAGAAGATATATTATGCAATAGTAGCCTGGTATTCTATTTAAATTTAATTCCTGCCTGGATAAAATAAAACCATTTGACTATCAGTAATTCCTACCTTTCCAATAATCCAGGTGAACAGGCACTTTGACAAAGAAGGCAGCAAAGATCCTCAGCAAGGAAAACAAGCACAAGAGAGAAAGTGTTCTGCATGTCCTCTTGTGATTAATAAAGAGAAGATTTAAACTGCTCTAAAACTAAAACCAGCTTCCATAAGGAAATTATCCTGGAAATGTGAGGGAGTATGTGCTTGAAAGAGTCACATTCCAAGAAATCTGCTTAAATTACTCATAGTCCTTTCCTAACCCCAGTAATATTTAATATGCATGCTCCAATATGTTTTGCTTACTTTCCTTTTTTGAATTTAAAAAGGAGAAAAGTAAAGGGATTTTTCCTAATTTAGAGTTAAAAACATTCTCTCTGGGTGGACACAGTCTAAGTGAAACTTAGAAACTTAGAAAGTACACTCCTAAAATAAACTATATAATAAATTCTATTTTTATGGAATGCTTACCACCACATTTACATTTATGGTTTTCTTGACTTTGGTGCTCAGTTTTTATCTGTCAGTAGTAGCACTGCTTTTGAATGACTTGTTTTCTTATCCAGATTAGGATTCAGTAATCTGTCATCAGATGCATATTTTAGTCACTTCCATTTTCTCCATTATTAGGTGGCAAAGTTATAAAAATAAAGTGGGTTTGCTACAAACCACAGAGAAGCCAGGCTTAATACAACTGTAATAGGAAAAGGCTCCTTCAAAGGGATATTAGATTGCATAGGGAGTATGGTAAAGAATAATCCAAAAGTTTTATAGTGATTTTAAATAAATTAACAGCTAAAGTGTTACCTGCAATATTTGTGCAGTCTGTGCAGTTCAGAAAATGTGACTTAAAACCACTTTCTGTGAAAAAGAGCAAAAAATTAGAACCCTCATCTGGAAATAAGGTTTTGATTAAAATACATGAAAGAGTGGTCAACAGAACATGTTCTATAGGACTATGTACTTCATACCTTCAGACATGTAAAGGAGCATTCAGCTAACATAAGAAAGTTCAAATATTGACAGAGAAAGAAATTATATTTCATGTACTATGTGACTTCACTGCAGAGCATTCAACCACCAAGGGGTTTGTGTCATGTAATGGGAAACTGAGCCTCATGCTACAAAGTGTAAACTCGTTCCTGAATATTGTGTGTCAGGAGAAAATGTAGTTAGGCTAGATTATCCTATATCTACCTATGCAGAGGCCTTTTATTTTCCTCCCAAGTCTTCCGTTGTCAGAGGCTGAGGTAAAGATGTCCATTTGGAAGTCTTTTTTCCTATTCAGTCCTATTTGTCCATTTAAGCAGTTGGACCACTTTTAATCAAGGCTTCTAGGTAGACTTGCTTTCTTTAAGTAGAAAATAAACACTGCATGAAAAACCTCAGCAGTGAAATGAGTTATTCCTTCCGAAAAACAATGTCAGAGCTTTAAAATCTCTTCTGAGAGAATCTTCTCAAGGAAGAAGGGAAGGCAGCAGCTAAGTTGGTTTTGTTCAGGACTTACTTGTTATTTTATGTCAGTAATATTATATAGAATGCTTCATTTTATTATACAAAGTAGAATCCACTCAAAGATAGTGGGTCATCAGAAACCCTGATTAGTCACTGTGGATTAGTCTTTGTGGAAGTTCCCTGTCTAGCATTTGTGTTATATATAAATGGAGTAAATCTGGCATATCTTTTGTTGCAAATGGTTCTTTGGAAGAAGTGAATTTTAAGAAAGCAAAGTCAAAGGAGGTTTTCAGTATTTCTGAGATTGCAGAGTTTCCCTTTTCGACATTAAAATGAATGCAAGGTAAAATAGTAGTGACCAAAATTTCAAAGTGTGCCTGACAGTTCTGAATGACATTCCTCAAAGTTCAATGCTGTTTCATGTCTTCCTTATTAAATTGGGTCAAAGCAGAGTGCAATTTCAGCAAGTTCACAGGTGACACCTATTTGGGAGGGAATGGTCAATGTGCTATGGAGTCCTGCCAATTAAAGGGAGCTCAGCAGACTGGAGAAATGGGTTGAAAAAATTCATGAAGTTCAACAAATGCAAGGAACTCAACAGAGTGTTAGAAGCTGGGGGCAGAGTGGCAGAAAAGCAACTCTGCATAATGGACATTGTGTCCTGGTTGACAAGAACTTGAATATGAGTCAGCAATGTACCCTTGTAGGGGTGAAAGCTAACTGCATAGTAGGTCATAGTAGCAAGAGTTCAGCCAGCAGGTTGATGAAGTTACTACTTCTCCCTGTTCAGCACTTCAGACCACATCTGGAATACTGTGTCCACTTTTGTATCCTACCGCACACAACAGGCATTACAGACAGGAATGAGTTCAATAGATGGCCACCAAGATAACTAGTACCTGGAGTATATAACTTATCTGGGGGGGCTGAGACAGCTGGGTGGCTTTAGGCCAAAGTGGAGAAGGCTAAATGAGAATCACTTTTTGAAGTCACTTCCAACCTAAATTATTCCATGAACCTGTGAAATAAATAAACAAGCAAGCAACCCTCCCCAGATTCAAAAAAAAAAAAAAAAAAAAAATGCAGGAACAACAACTAGATTTATGACTGTTCAGCCCTAGCTTTTCTGACAGGACTGTTTGTACAAAATAAAACCCTGTATTTCAAAATACAACAATCTGATTAAAGATCTGCACCCTAGGTGAAGAAAAAGAAAGGGATGAGCTGTACAAGGCGTACAAAACCACAGAGAGACAGAGGCTGTAGATAATAAGTGATGTGTTGGTATCCAGGAATCATGAGGGGTATCAGAGCTGTTATTCATATTATGTTTTTTTAGCTTCGAAACACATGCTTTTCTGTTAAGCATACGCAAGCTTCTGAATGAAAGCTCTCACAGGTAAATCAACTTGGTCACCTGTAGGTGACTAATCCTCAGATTAATAAGTGATTAGATATAGTGATAACTCAGCAAGAAACGTGTATGAATATGAAAGATTTCTGCTTTACCCTAGCTATCAAAAATATTTCGAAGGAAGCTTCTATATCAACCTTAGCTGGAAGTGCAATCAGGCTGCGTTGCAGAAAGAGCATTTGACAAAGTTAGCAAAAAATCAAAGCATCTTGAAAGCATCTCTAAAATACTAGCTAATTGGCCTTTCAGCTAGAACTACACTGAGAGGCACCATTGAGACCATTTGTGTTTTATTTGCAAAAAAAAATCAAATCCCAAGGGTATTTTGTAAGATTGTTTTTCCACCCCTATGAAAAGTATTATTATACACAGAAGCACACAAGTAGTGTTCTGATTGCACTTTTTCATACTTGTTCTTGGTATGAAAATATCCTTTGAGTTGAGTATCTATCATTTCTGTAAGAAACCAAGTTGCTAAGAGAGAAACTGGCACTACTTTTTGCAATATTGGCTTATTAATATGTTATGTTTTTACTTTTAATATCATGCAAGACTATGAAGAATTTCTTATGGGAGAAAAGTTGTTCTAAATTATGGACCATATGGGCTTGTACTGATAACACCATAGGACATAAAAAGAACTGCAGATAATAATCAGCTGATTGTTACAGTTGCTGAGAATGCTGACCTTAATGAATTTATTTTCCATTAGAAAATATATTCTCTCTCCAGTACACTGAGTGCTAAATAAATGTTCCAGTGGGAAAAAGAAAAAAAAAAAAAAAACCCCGAAGAATTTTTTGCAAGATAGTTCTCACATACCAGGCATGAATGTATCTGTAAACTGAGGGTCAGTAAGTAGGTGGTTCTACAGCAGAAAAAAACCAGACAGAAATATAGAATTATTCTTTTGGAGGAGATTTCATTTACAAAGACCACCACAAGGTAAGAATCTGTATTTCTTTGTGTAGTGAAATGAAAGGCAATATTACAACAAAACAAATTAAAAAAAAAATAAATTCTGCTTTTAATCAGTACTGCATTTAATAACTGCAGCCTAACCTCCAAATAGGCATGAAATTTACACTCCAAAAAGTCCCTTTTCCAAATAAGTCATTGCATATTGACTGAGATTTGACCTTAAGAATAGTTGGTTCAGAAGAGCTCTGATGTTAATCTGACACTGGTGTTACAAAACTGTACCTAACACAGGGTAAGTGTCTCTTATTGCAAATTCCTGGTCATTAAGGAAACCAAAGCAAATAGCAAGTCTTAAAATCCATCATACTTTCCTCAGGTTATTAACCTTCACCCTTACAAAACATACATTCAATTCGTTAAACTTTTAGACACTTTTTCTCTAAAGAAGATTATTTTAACTGATCATATATAAGAGACTAATCTGAAATCAGACTCCACTGTCCATTGTCTCAAAGATTGGTCTGAGGAATTGAAATGAGACTCCACCAACCATTGTCTCAGAGATGGATGGGAGGAGTTAAGATCCTCCCACCCACTGTCTGGGAGAAGGGAGTGAGGAACTGAACTGGAACTCCATTATCCATTACCTGGAGAACTGGTGTGAGGAATTGCTACCCATTATCCTCAGAATTGCTGCAGACACCTGTGTGTGCAGAGACACACGTGCAATTGAAGAACTGGCTGCCAAATCAGGGAGACTGGTTCACCAAGAACTTGTAATACATGACATGAAGAACAGAGGTACTCCCTCCAACTCATTATAAAGTGGGAAAGGGTAATCACCAAGAGGAACATCGCCTGGGAGCCATTGCCATGAGGATGACTCCAAAAGGACACCTCCATGAGGACCCTCTCCACCGATGACTACTACAAACCCTGAGGGACACCCTCCACAAGACATCGCTATGAGGGCCACTCCATGAGACAGACTCCATTGAGTACATTCAAGGGGACTCCAGGACACTTCCATGACAATACCCACTGCTGATGGACTCTTGCAGAACACTCTGCTTTGATGCCAACTACAAACCCTGAAGAACTCCAACCACCAATGACAATGACAATGGATCCCTGGGACATGACTGGATCCATGGTGGTGACTATCCCTCTGTCTTCACCCTGAATTCTTACTTTATTTTCTACCTTTTTTCCTATTTGACCTATTGCTATCCTCTTTATTGCAATAATTTCCCTATTTTATAATAAGTGTCTTTGTGACTTGTAATAAACAAACTGCCCAATTATGGTACTTGACCTCGTTTGTGTCTTAATATCACCCTTGGAATCACGAATTGAAACAGGGTCTGGCACTGGGGTTTTTCTCCTATCGGACCCTGACATCAAGTTATAGCTGATTAACTTGTTATGTAGTAATGAACCAGTCCTATCCTCAGTAAGTTTAAGATGCAGAACTTTCAGAATAATTTATATGGTAATATGTTCTGAGACTCACACTCAATATTTTGAAATACGTTTCAACTGTCTATTTTGAAGGAAAAAAATTATGAAGACAGCAATTATCTCTGAAAGATTATTAATTTGCAGAATGGTTTCATGAAGGGTAAGGCGCTTTGGAGTTGCAAGAACTCAGTTTCGAAAGAGCATTCTTTGAGATAAAGGAAAGAAGCAGAACAGCACTACAAAGGCAAATATAATACTGTCTCAATTAAGTTCGCAAAATTGGGTGTCACACAGACAATAGTAATTTATGATACATGATTAGTGGACTACTCATAGAAGTGAACTACAGAAAGATAATAAAAGTTACCTCTTTTTTTTCTTTCTTTCTGAATATGACAATCATATGGTAAAATAAATAATAATCTCAATAGCCACTACTCAAATGCATTGTCTCGTACACTGGCAGTGTTTTCCACAGCAAGATACACATATTACTACAAAAAAGAACGCATGAATATTACGTTTAACATTTTCTTAGAAGCAGGAATAGCTTACTGTCTTAGTGTCTGGCTGTAAATGATACAAAGGGTATGAGATGACTGTGAAATTGCTCTACAGTCACAAATGTGTAAACTAACTTGATAATGCATTCTGTGTGCATCTCCTTCAGCAGCAAAAATGCTACTGCAAAAAGACTTTCTAAGGTTTTTGTATAGGCAGAGTTGTCTGACACTTTATAGCCCCTGAGAATCTACTGGTCAAATACCTGCTTATATTGTCTGCATGTAGATTGAAGGTGAATAGATTGCACATGAATCATTTCATAGTGAAAACTGATTACAAGTTTTTAGCTGAAAAAAGTGAGAAATTTAAACATTCTTCTATCAGTGAAGCTGGTTTAAATATGGATCTCGATTAGTCTGCAGAAAGGAGAATGTGGTATGGATTGCTTGAAGTAGGACAATGGACTCTATAACAAAGGAATTTCTTTCCTGGCTTCCTAAATTATTAATTTTGATATGGCTATACTATCTGTTATAAAACACTGAATTAGAATTCTTGCTCCTTCTACAAGCATTTTGAGATAGATTCTGATTTAAACATTGCCATTAAATCTTATACCTAAGTAGAACACTGAATTTGTTGGAGAACCTTTGCTTCATTTGCAAGTTATATCTATCCCTGTGATTCAGCAAGGGTCCAAACTGTAGTACATAATATTTTCTCCTTAAAAAGAAGCTAATTGCTGAAAAAAAGAAAACAAAATAAAACAAAGCAAAACAAAATGAAAAAAGGCAAATTACACTTAACAGTGTATGTACTTAAATTGATGTACTGTTTGGAGAAGTTTGGACCTTTGCCGATCTTTGCTCAATGGGTTTACCTATAGGTCTGGATTTTAAATACCTTTAGATCACTTGAAGGTTTTCCTTCTTTCCTCTGATGACGCAGTTTTATTTAAAGTTGCCTCTTGAAGGCAGTAATTTCTGTCCTAATGTGTAATGTGCAGGCTGCTCATTTACACAGCTGTATCCATCATGCTCTTTTAAATTATATGGTACCTTTTTCTGAGGTGGACTAAACTCAAAAGCAGTGGTTGAAGAACTGACTAATAGATTGATAAACTTGTAGGGAAGAACAGTCTGAGCTTCAGTGCACAAAGAAAAACCTCATAATCTCAATGGTCAATATGTGCTCGTAATAATACAAATGTCAGCTTGGTGTCATCGGCAAACTTGCTGAGGGTGCACTTAATCCCACTGTCCATGTCAGCAAAAAAGATGTTGAAGAAGACCGGTCCCAACACTGATCTCTGAGGGACACCACTCGTTACTGGTCTCCAGCCGCACATTGAGCCATTGACCACACCTCTTTGCTATCCAATCAGTTTTTTGTCCACCAAGTGCTCCACCTATCAAATTGATGTCTCTCCAATTTTGAGACAAGGATGTCGTTTGGGACAGTGTCGAACATCTAATTATTTTTGTTCAAAATACATCAAATTACTGCCTTACAGCTAAGTCATTGGGGTTTTTTTCTACATTTGTGTAAAAAATTTTCATGTATTCTTCCTAAGGCTGAAATACAGATGTGTCTTAACTTTCCACATTATGTACTCGTTTCTAAAGTTTGGAAGATGTCTTGGATTTTGGTGTTTGTTAAAAGTGGCTCAGAGATTAATTTAGCTTGGTATTGTTTTTTTAGTAATCTTTCCTTTTAAAGTCTTCTTCATTATATGCCTTTCAACAGGAGCCCAGTGTCTGGTCTTTCAGATACAATTGAAAGGAAAACATTTATGAAAGAGAACTAGTTTAGTCTGGATATATATTTGAATCTTGAAGAGCTTAATGAACACTTATTTAGAGTAGAAACGTCTGTCTGATCTCTTATGACCAATCTGTCCTCATGTTTAGTTTTTCCTAATTTCTAGAAAATTGTCCATTGGAGTAATGTCTTATCAGGTCTGCTTGGTATCCTATGAATTGGTAAATCTATTGCAAGAAAGTAAAAATGGCTTATGAAAAACCAGATAACTGCAAATTTGGAACAATCAGAAATTCTGTCTCATTAAAAAATACAAAAAACCAACCAACCAAACAAAAAAATAAAATTAAAAAAAAAAAGATGAAAGCCAAAGCACATATGTTTCAAACTGTATGAGAAAATTTTCAAAATTTTAGGCCTAGAATTTGTGTCTGATACCTTTTAGGAATTGATGCTATGACAGATTTTGACCATGTCTACAATCTTTCCCAGAATACAAATGTCTGACATTCACTTTCCCCTTACTTTGTTGTAAGTTTTACTGTATCATGTTCCCTTTTCTTTTTCAGAAACTTAGAAAAGGCTTCTTTCAGGAATCAAAACAACTTTAACTATGCTAATTTCATGGAAATGAAATAATTGGATTTATATCTTCAGGATATTGTCCTTCTCAAAAGCACTTCAGTGAATGCTGTGAAATCTTAATTTTTCAGCAAACCTGAAAGCCTTTTATGAAGACAAAACATGACGACTGAAAGGTATTTTGGCAATGACTGAAAAAAAAAAAAGATCTTTTATTTCTAAAATATCTGGTAATGGCTTACTTTCTGAAATCACAGGTAATAACTATAAAACAAGGAAAGAATGATGGGCTGTGAATCATGAGAAAATTCTTAGATTTTAGAAATGTGTCCTATTTTCTTCTCACAAATGAGAAAATGTTTCTGAAAACAAAAATAAAATCATCCCTATAAACATAGAATTTGTAGGAAAAATACTATAGCTTGGACGATAAAAAGGAGGAAGCCAGCTGCAACTGAATTAATGAAAAGAGGTAAGAAAATAGCTCCTTTAAAAACTCTATTAGCATATTGTTAGACAAGTCATCAAATACAGAATTTCTTTCAGTAATTCATTCTTCAACAAAATTCTAAAAAAATTTCCAGTGTTGGATGTTTTAATAATCAATTTTATTAATGACATATTTGTAATAGTTAGAAATCTATTTCAGTTTGGGATTTCTATCTAATTTTGTGTTTTATGCTTTTAGTCTGATTTAAAAATATCCTTCTATTAAATTTTTTTCCTTTTTTTTTTTTTTTTTTTGACACATCTAACTTCCTAATAGCTCCATTCACAAGAAGAGCAGCTGCTGACTGCACAAAACAAGGCCCGGGTAAGTATTTTATTTATAATACATTCTTTTTGCAAACTCTTTTAGATTAGTTTCCAGTGAGAAGTAGGTGCCAGAAGTAGAACAGGAAATATTAATATAGTCCTGTAAATGTGTAATAATGAGTAGCCTGCAGACCCACTACAGCCCAGTGATATATTAAGGCAAAATACAGACCTTTAGGAGAATCTACAATGCTAGAGATATATGCAAATTGCAGACTTCAGGAAAATCTTTAAAAATACCACCATGTATATGGAAAGGATGTAAATGAACTGCCTGTCATCATGAGAAACAAGCTACCATGGACTACATGTCTTTCCATCAATTTCTCCACTGAGAAAACACCTCTCTTTTAAAAGCCTGGAAATTGTATTTTGTTGTCTCTGAAGGTGTTTGGAGTCCTCCTTTATGTGGAGGACTGAATGCATCCAGAAAAAGAAAGAGCCACAAAATTACCTTTCTGTGTCAGTGGAAATTCACTTTGCTGACACGTACAGTTACTTTAGTTACATGGAATTTTCTTAGACCCAAAATGACTGTAATGTTGCCCAGTTTGACTTCATTCAGACACAAGTTAATGTTTGAAAGAGACATTTTAAACCAAGAGGAGCTATTTTCAAATAACTGCTATATCACGGGAGAGAAGAAAGGAAACATGGCAGGAAGGCAGTGAAAATAAATTAGTTACTTAATTAATCATAAAATCATAGAATTGTTGAATATTTGGGGTTAGAAATGACTTATGATAACCTAGTTCCAAGCCGCCTGCTATGGGCAGAGAAACCTCACACTAAACCATGTTACCCAAGGCTCTGTCCAACCTGGCCTTGAACACCACCAGGGATGGTCCCTGTCACCAACAAAGATGTTGAAGAAGACCGGTCCCAATTGATCCCTGAGGGACACCACTAGTTACTGGTCTAGCTGGATATTGTGCCATTGAGCACAACCCTTTGCATGGGGCCATCCGTCTAGTTCTTTATCCACCGAGTGGTCTATCTATCAGATTGATGTCTCTCCAATTTAGAGACAAGGATTTCATGAGGGAAAATTAGTTAAACATTATTCCAGGTGAGATTCTGAAATAAAACTTCCATTGTAAGTCCTTTTAAGATTTTAAGTCCTTTAATATTAATATTCTTTTCCTATCCTCTTCAGTCTGTTAAATGGTGGCATGCAGATACTTGACTATGTTTACTCATTTAGTTACATGTAAATATATTTCTCCCAATTTTCAGTTTGCCTTCACTGTAGCCAAAAAGGTAGTGCTTGTTTGTTGTGGGTTTTTTTTTTGGGTTTTTTTGTTGTGGTTTTTTTTTTTTTTTTTTTTTTTGGGGTTTTTTTTTTTTTTTTTTTTTTGAGTGACAACACTAACAATTCTGCTAAAATGCTCACGCATCTTCAGATGTCTCTG
>JBCJKH010028321.1:0-20977 GCA_039877255.1 Loriculus beryllinus | reverse complement strand
TCTTCAGATTTTGCATTTTCCACAGAGAATTACACCAAAGGTATCCTGTATAAGCTTTTGTGTTCTGATTGCCTGGAGACCCTGATCACCACACCATTACCTTACCAGCTATACATTCCAGACCACATTATTTCAGTGGCACAGGAAAAAGAAAACCTATTAGATTTTATACACTGCAAGCATGCATAGTACTGGTTAAATGTGCTATTCCTAGATGACTTAAGCTAATAAATAAAACTGGTGTATCTCAGTGGTATAAAATAGCAATTCTTAAAATTCTCTGCAGAGCAGTAGTATGTTATTTGACACTACATTTTTAAAAACGGAAAGTGTCTTGTGTAAAGTGAAGATTGCAGAACCTATTTATGTAAACAGAATCTAATCCCTTACAGAAGCAGGTTCCCAAGACAAAAAAAAAAAAAAAAACGGAGCCTCTGAACAGAAGAAAACCTGCACAGACATCAGATTATTAGGACTTTGGTTTATCTCCACATATAAAGCATATCACTTCCTAACAAAGTGGTATTACTAAATTACAGATGAATTCCATTTAACAAATGATATTCACCAGTCTATCACATCTAGAGTATGCCAGCATCTCTTCCCACACACACTGAGCTTAGCATAACTACATTAGCAAGAAATCAGTTTTCTGAAGAAGACTGTATTTTTCTGATTTTACATTACATAAAAATAAGCAATACTTTCAAGTGATAGAAATAACCTCCATCAAAACACACTATGAAGATCTTACCTGAAGTAATACATAACAATAAGCAGCTTGAAGCTACAATGAAAGTTTAAACACAAAAGTAAAAATAAGTAAGTTATGAGGCTCCATGATCCGGAATTAGTATGAGATTTCAGCTATCTCTGAGACAGTAATATTATATTACATATGGTCAAAATACAGATCATCAGAATGAGACTAGTTATATTTATCTTATATATAAGGATATCAAAATGAAATAAAGAACAAGGAAAAATTTACAACAGTAGGAAAAAATTATCAACAGGTTTTAAAAGCAAACTAGCAAGGGACATGCTTTACCGCAAACTAAAACTGGCAAAGAACCAGACATACAGTTCAATTTTCTTCCTTAAAATAGGTGGGTTCAATAGGTCAAACAAACATAATTCTTTCATATGAGGGAAAAAGCAAAATAAAACAAAAGACAACTTTTGAATGAGATCATCTTATGTAAAAAAAATGTTTCTAGTTCTTTCTGGGGGGCAGGGGGAAATGTAATGGACAAGTACCTGAAACTGGTACTGAAATAACAGCATGCATGAAAACAAAAGCTTAACCTCCTCCTCTCCATAGCTGTCTTACACTAACTCCTCTTTCTCTAAAACCACAAAATAAAGAAAAAGGTCAAACCAGCAAGTGATATGACAATGACAAGCAATGTACATCCATTCCCTTGTATCTCTTCCAGGAAGCAGCACATTATCAAATCATCTGCCTGCACTGACATTTGTCACTCATCTGGGATACCTATGAGGAAATTTACTGAGAGGAAATTTACTGGGAAATTTTCTGCATGATAGAAGCATCACCCCTTTTCCAACCAATCACTCCAAGATGAAGTTTCAATATAAAACTAAATATGAACTATAAGAGTGTAACTGTACAGCAGAACTCTAGAAAAGTAACCACTCCATCAAATTTCTCCATACAGACAAATCCTGTATGTATTTCAGTTCCTGAAACTGCTTTCAGTTTCTTCCATCTTGGTGAAATTAGAGTTTGCACTGAAATCATACATTGAAGCATCTGCCTCAGACTGATACTCCCACCTTGCTGCCTTTTCCCCTCAATTCTCAGTCAAAATAATTAGTCATTTCTGTGCACAAATATGGAATTTTTTTAAAAGTCTCTTAGTGCTTAAGGCACATCTGACTTCTTTAAGAAGTTTTTCTACCTCCATGTTTTGTAGTAAGAAATTGGAATTTGGGATAGAGAAGCATCTAAGAACAGAAATCATGGTGGAACTGTGATGAAGGCAGGCTACAGGGAACACTAAACATGCACAAATAGGTAAGGAGAGCAGCTACATTAGCAAAACGAGAAAGAGACAGGCTGGAAATCCTGATGAACTGCTAGAAGACAGAAAGATCCCAACTGTGAAATAGGGAAACTGGAACTGGGAATAACTGGAAGAAGCAGATAGGCAGAATCGGGGATTTTACCTAATCATAATTAGTCTATACACATCACCAGAGCACCCAGTCTGCCACAAATACTTGTGACAACTCTGTCAACACAAATATTTGTGGAACTATGCTATGAAGTGAATCTACAAATAGGTCTGAGATGAAAACATCACCTTTTCTTTTTTTCTTTTCAGATGGGTCCAGATGGATCAATTTTTCATGTGGGTGATATAGGACATGTTGTACTTCAAGAGTGGGATTATGTGGCCAGAACCAAAGGCTAAGATGTGAACTTCGTAAGGTGGTACCACAGCCTTAGGAACAATAAACTACAGTATACACTTCAACACACCATCTAGTACTGCTTCATCTTAACTTCTTAGAAATATGCAAAAAAAGTTCAGTTTAATACAAAGTGATTTAATACAAAGTGCATTTAGGATGAAAAAAAGACAGTAGCCTTAACTGAACACCCCTACTTAACTTACTAATCAGTCAAGAAAGTAATTCTATCAGACAACAGTCAACAAGAAAACTAAAAAAAGACTATGCAAATAACTTCCATGTCCCATTTAAAAAAATCACACTTAACCCTCAACACATTGGCCATCATTCTGTATCCTTCTCACCCCACCTACCCACTCCAGTACATCATCCTAGGTGAAAGTCCCACTCTAAATAATACACTTTCTTCACGAGAAACCATTCAGCTACTTAAATAGCTTTGCTGTGATCTAAATAATATCCTGTACAGGATTACCAAAACATATGATTAACATCTTTGAGATACATTAAATTACACAGGTTCTTGAAAAAGCTCATGAAATTAATTACACTAACTTGGTTAGAGTAACCACTCAAAAAAATGTTATTCTAGCAGAATAGACTCCAACACATTTAATCTCTTAACAATAGCTAAACATAGTTGCAGCATACCAATAAATAGGAAACAAATATTTACTTCTAATTGTTATTGCAATATTCAGAAATTAACACACAAAAAGACATTTCTTTCTTCCTACAGGTAGGCTGCAATTGTAAAGGGTTATCAAGTACTTAATAACTCTGCTAACAGCTTACACATGAAAATGAGGTTGATGATGGGAAGCAATGCTCCTTTATTTTCTTACAAGCTCCAAGATACAAAATCTTTGTAGAAGACTCTACCTGATTTACTTTTGGAACAGTGACTGTAAACATGCTGCTCTGAAGTACACTGTAATGTGCAAACTGTATGCAATACCGTATAGAATGTATTTTTATCCCAGATGATTTTTCAGTCAAAGGCATGCATTTGAAATACACCAATTAATATACCTTTTAATATGCAAAATTACATATGTCTCAGAGGGCTATCATAACGACAAACAGTGATGTGCAAGATGAGCAGTACTACATACACACACCAGGTACTCTGCATAGGCTGTGCCTGTCACATGGGTACTCAGGCAAGTACCAGACAGTTTGGAAAATGGGAGCATGAGGCAAGCAACAGTTCCCATAAAAGGGGACTCCAACTTTCATAAAAGCTCCAAACCCTACACTTCTGAGATCTTCACTCCCAGCTAAATTTAGGGAGGCTGCTAAATTGGGCAAGGGGCTCAAATGTTACTCATGATAATGGTAAACAGAGAGACATCTTCCTGCCTAAGCTTGATCTAAATTACGGTTCTAAATACTTAACCTGCATTCTGGACACGCTGGGGGCACAGAGGGAATCCAGAGCTATCCTGGCATCTACGAATAAAAGAAACTAAGTTTGTCACAGCTGTGCTGTGGTCCTGCTGTTTCTTAGAATCACGCAATCTTCTGACCAGATATATTTTCATGCTCACAGAATTCCAGGCATCCCTTGCCACGTGAGCTGACACTGGATACACAATTGTAGCACCACTCACCCCACAACCTAACATATGTGTTCCCACATGCTGGGGGCTCTGGAAAGTAATGGACTAGCTTATAAAACAAACTGTGCTTCAACCTCAGTCTGCTACCATAAAATCATAGAATCATTTAGGTTGGAAAAGACCATTAAGATCAAGCCCAACCATAAATGACTTGCCTTATGTCGCTTTTTGATTGGCAGCTATTTTTACAAGCCCTGGCTCTTTTATGCTCATGTGGCTGTGTTATGACTGACTTTGATATATTAATAAAATCGTATAGCACAACTGACTTCATTTCACCCAGTCAAGCTTCTGGCACACAGCCAGCACAGAAACATCTATTTTTTGCAGAAACAGTCTGAGGTTCTATAGCTGTTGAAATGTTTTATTGATATACCTCTATGTTAGAACCTCAACAGCACTGCAGTTTTCAAAACGGTGAGTTGTGGCAAAAAGACCCATCCCTACTTTTTGTTCCAGCCTTCCATAAAGGATATTGTTTATTTTCATTCCCTCTTTTTGACATTTGGTCTTACAATTTATTCTTAGATTCTTTTCAAATTCTGCCTTGCAACTGACACTGAGCTTATTAACAGAATTTTTATACCCCTCTATAGTTGAATGTTCTCACTCTTTGTTCAGTCTGTATTTGTTCTGAATAAGAAGACCACTATGCATATTACAGTCTACTTGGATTCCTGTAGTTTTAACTGGCAACTATTGAAGGTGTTTTAAGTGCATTAGCAACTGCATTTTTTAAAAACTCTTAAAGTAACCATGCCAGCCACCTTCTGTTTGATTGCTGATCTGTCTCCAGGCACAGAGAACAAAACTTACAATACAAACATTATCACATACCTTTCAATTACAGCATCCTTACTGGTAATAGAGGCCTTGATTTTAAAAAAGAAAAGTAAGCTTATTGTAAGAGTGGTCCCAGTTCAACTAGTACACTACTTTTTCTAGCTGCTTCTGTCTCCATCCAAATATCACATAGGATAGGTGGCCAGAATTTCCTTGATTTAACAGTACAATGCTAGTCTATTTTCCTTTTTCATTCTAATATATGTATATATATTCAAATAGGACTATGTATATATCATGTATAATTTTGTTTTGCTTGATTGCTACTTTGCTTTCTTCTCTTGCTCTGCTCAGAAGGTCTTTGTAAGCTAGTACACTGATAAACAACATGCTGCATTTCATTTCCTGGGTTTTCTGTGTTCTGCCTTGCCCATGCTTACAGTACTAACTAGAAACACAAAGAAAGTTCTGTTTGGCCTGCATTTACATTTAAAATCTCAGCCTTTTAGTTACTGCTTACTTTCCCAATATGAACATGTTTTTCATTTGAACACTTTCGCATAAAACACCATTATCACCTGCAAAAAAACACAGGAAAAAGAGGTTTTCGGTTTTTTTCTACTGTAACTACAGGTCTTTGCTTTTCTTATGACCACTTATAAATAATTTACCCTTGCTCCTCTTGTATTTTTTATCTAGATGTAGGTTTGCTTATAAGTTTTGCAGTTTCTACAGCCCCTGGCATAGTAAAAACTCAGACCAGACTAATTCACAATTTCTTAATCTTTCAAAGTCACAAATTAATTACCTTGAAAGATTCAGCCAGAAGAGAAAAACTTTTCACACACAGTACAACTACGCATCAGCTCTTTCTTCACCAGGTATCTTAACAATTTGTTGAATATACATATTTTATAGATTTAAAAAGCATTCCAAAGTACTTCTCAGATTTTACACTGCTACTCTAAACCCACAATTAACCTGTCAACACACTGCAGAAATACAATTACAGTTTTACCCTCTGCATGTTTTTCTTTTTGGTTTCTTCACTCAAATTTGTGAGACAAGGAATACCCACGTATTCTGCTTGATATTACTGCTATTTAGGGTTGTTTTGCAGTACTCAGTTTGATTTCCTGCACCTACATGAGGCAATTTACTTCCAAAACTATGCTCATTGTTCAAGCATAAAATGAACTGCCCACAAAGTGAGAAATTCATTCTGACACTATTATCCCTTCCCACTTCCTGAATACTTTATCAAGCACTTTCTAAATATGTTCCTTGCTCCAGACACTATGTTGCACTACATATAAAGAGCAAAAAAGGATATACCTACTACTGTCTAAGCACATGAACATCTGTCACCTATGCACATACACATAATTCCCTTTACATGCTGCTTATCCATTTTCAAAATTTCTTCCCCATTAACTTTAAAAGCAAATCAATTATTTTAAACTTTATTAACTTCAAATCTCTTTTCTCACATTGAGTCAGACCAAAGGTCGATCCAGTCAGTGCTTTGTCTCCAAAAGCACCCATAAGAAGATGGCTAGGGAAGAGCTGCTGCACATGATACCTTTCCAGCATCCAACTACTTTTAGCCTAGTGGTTAAGTCATATGTGATTTCTATCTATTTACTAAACTTTAATGGATTTCTCTTCCATGATATTTCCCTGTCATCCCTTGAGCTCCCGTAATTTTTTAGCATTTGAGCTATCCCACCAATGTGTTTGTGAAAGAGCATTGCCATTTTTATTTTTTACAAATGGGTATAAGGACCCATAACCTGGCAAAAAAGAAAGGCTGCAGGGTTAGGTACCAAAGCAACTCTAACTGCCACTTCATTTTTTTCTCTTTAATGCTTTCAACTGTAATTTTTTTTTACTTTCAGAATAAAATTTTGTGTTTTACATAGAGCTCCCCCACTTCTGCTTCACTTTTTAGGACTTGCCCTTTACTTTTTTTTCAGGAATAAAAATAAATTTAAAAAATCCTCGTTTTTAGCAAGGATGGAAAGCAACCGCATAAACAAAGTATGCCTTTTCAACTACAGTATCGTAGATGTTTCAAATGGATACACTCAGTACTTATAATCTAGGTGTATATTTGCAGTTGTGTCTATCCTAATAGAACATATGAAACTTAAGGTTTTTAAATAGCATCTTGCTTTTTCTCATTTTAGTTTTCTGAAATCAAAGTACTTTCTCACAGTTTTGACTTTTACCCTTTGTCTCTAGTGAGTAGGATGCATGTGTGAGAGACTGATCTGAAATCAGACTCCACTGTCCGTTGTCTCAGAGATTGGTAGGAGAAGCTGAGATGGGACTCCACCATCCACTACCTGAGGGATGAGTGGGAATGATCTAAAACTCTTCCTTCCATTGCCTCAAGGATTGGTGTGAGGAATTGAAATAGGAATCCACTGACCCCTGTCTCTGAGACTGGGTGGGGGGACTTGAGATAAGACTCTTTCATCCATTGCCTGGGAGAAGTGAGGGAGAAGTGAGGAGAAGCTGAACTGGGACTCCACAATCCATTGCCAGAGGGATGAAAGAGAAAGAGCTGATAAGACTCTTCCATCCCTTACTTGGAGGATTGGTGTGAGGAATTGCCGTCCATTATCTCAAGAATTGCTGCAGACACCTGTGTATGTGCAGCTGGCTGCAAGACCAGAAAAACTGGTCCACCAGGAAGAACAGAAGTACTCCCCTCAACTCCTGATAAAAGGGAGAGTAAAACATCGCCAAAACGGGATACCTTCATGAGGACGTACACCAACGACAGACTCTTGGGGGCCACTCTGCTCCAATACTATGAGACTACAAACCCTGAAGAACTCCCACCACCAACGATGGTGAGAATGGATCCCTGGGACACTGCTAGATCCACAGTGGCAACTATCTCTCTCTCTCCCTCTCTGCATCCCAAATTCTTGCTTCATTTTCTACCTTTTTTCCAATCTGTCCTATTACTATCCCCTTTATTACAATAATTTTCCTTTTTTACAACAACTGTCTTTTTGTAATTTTTAATAAACAAACTGTCCGAGTATGGTACTTGACCTTATTTGTGTCTTAATTTCAATCTTGAGATCACAAACTGAAGCAGGGTCTGGCACTGGGGTTTTTCTCCAGTCAGACCCTGACAGTGTGACTACAATATTTCACTGATTTTATACTTCAGCAGTTATTAATTCAATAATACAGTGCAAACTATGACCATATTTTAATAAAAATAACAATTAGAGCATTTTACCTTTTATATAAAAATACATGTCTGGCTATGGCAAAATTCTTAATGATATCTCTTTCAAAAAAATTAAGGGGAGATGCTCATCCTACCATTCATTGCAATTACCTTGTAATAGGACGTAAAGGGACTGACGGAAGATTAAAAGGCTATTCAAGTTCCAGGGGCAGCCACTAGGGAATTTCTCAAAGCAGAAGAACAAAGGAAAAGAGCTACCATCTACCTTCAGCATATTTTATCACAGACTCAGGCAACAGGAAGGAGCTGCCAGAAGCTGGGTCAAAGAGTGTGAATTACACAGTTTCCATACCTATTCTAAGCAAACATGAGCAGATTGCCGAGCTCAGTTTCCTAAATGGCTAACCCATCACAGCAGTATAAAATCTGCACTTACAGTTGAGTTCTTACTCCCCACAAGCAGGGGCTTTGCCTCTGAAATGTACGCCAGGTTGGACACATGCTGTATCAAATGAAAGCACATTTCAAAACTTCTAATTTGAAGTCACTAAATAAAACTTAGATTAAACATCTAAGTTATTTACTATGGCTTTTCATATTGGCTTACACAAATATAATGTAAAATGGACTTTTTTCTGGTTTTCATCCTGCTGAAACATTCACTTATAGAGATTCAGAGATCTGATTACATGTTTATTTCTTACAAGACCAAAACCAATTTGGCCAGTAGCTTTCTGAGTTTGCCATACGTACACTTTGGAATCTTTATAGTATGAATATGAAAATAATCAATGGAAGCAGTTAAAAAGTAAGAAATCACATTCATTCACTTCGCCAGTGGTATGCACATCTGCATTTACAAAGATATCAAGCAAAAGACTACATAGCTTTTTTAAGAATAAATCACAGTTTGCCAATGATGTCTTAAAAAAGCCTTACTGACCCTTTCTAAGGCACAGGTTTTTCAAACTATTCTAAGGAATTTAACAGTGGTATGTCAAACTAAGTGCTACGCTCATTCCTTACTTAGGAAGAGCTGACATCAAGTATTAAGTAAAGATTAACTTAAAAATGTAATTTACTTGCCATCCATAAAACTGCTTAACCTCTTCTAAAATATTACCAAAAAACGGAAGTCCTTTTAGAGAATATCTAAAATTTCTGTCTCAAAATATGTAATTAAATCATTCAGCTATGAACAACTGTATTAACCACAGCATAATGCTGTAACCATAAAAGAAGAAAAAAAAATACAGTAAGACTATAGCCCCTAAGCAGCCTTTGCTGTATCTTGACTACACAAAGCCCTCATCACTTAATGATGTATTATCTCTCCTCGGGCAATAAGCAGTTAAACAAATTCCTTTCTTGGTAACAGGAGGCAGAAAAAAAAAAACCCAACCAAACGTAAGCTTCACCCCTTCCCCCCCTTAAAAATTAGTTTCACTGTACCTAGAAACAAAGAAAGTACTGAAATATGGTGACTAAGTATGGCATGGCAGACCTGAGAACATACCTTTGCTGCACACTCCCAGGATTATTGCCTATTTTGTTTGGCTTATCTTCTCGGTATTCTGCATACAGAAACCATCCCAAACATTTGATTATTCTTGTTGCCTTTTTCTGTACTAAGTCTAGAAGACAGATCACTGCAGGATAATCATATTCAAAGCATAGCCTATGTATGTCATGGATTTTTACCACAGAATAGTAATGTTTTGTGTTATGCCCCCTTTCTAATAATACTCAGTGCTTTTTTTATTTCTGACAGTTAGTGAAAACTGAGTTGACGGTGGTACAAAAATGTCTATCAGAACCCTTTCCTGAGCAGTAACAGCTGATTTAAAGTCAGGGTTGGTGTTTTTTGCATGAAGTTATTTTATTCTTATGCATTACTTCACCTTTCTGAAAATAAGCTTCTGGTTCTGTTTTATCACCCATCCGTTCTGTTTTGTGAGACCCTTCTACAACTCTAATGGCTCTTGATTTCACCACTCTCGAGTCAGATTTTTGTTATCTCTAGACTAGTATCAGAATAGACAGTTGGGTTTTTTTTACTGAAATAATTTTATTATCACTACTCTATAAGCATCTGATTGAAATTAACGCTGACTGAAATTAACAACTGGCCATCTTCTAACATTTTAAATACCTGCCTATTTTGACAAAAAATCCCCCTCTTGAATCAAGTGCCAGCTAAGATGGCACTACTTCCTTTCTGGAGCTCTGCATGCATACCGTTTGGATTATCCTTGCAAATCCATGTGTCAGTTAACAGAATAATAATTAGAAGTATGTTGTTGCTAGCGTGTTGTACCTATGTTGAAGCTTACACATTCACTGGCAATAAAGGTTGCAAAGATCCAATGATAAACACCTTTTTTAATGTCTGAACCCGCTTTCAGCAGTCAGCTCAAAGGGTTTCCACTGTAATCCCAAGTGGGTAACTCTCATGAGGATCTCAGCATTTTGCATCCTAATTACTGTAATGCTCTTTCCTCTACCCCTGCTCCACTCGTATCCATTTAGATACTTCTCCAAAGAGCATTTTCTTAGTTTATTGATTTGTCCAAGGCACCACCATCTCTACACTTTTCTAACACATCAAACCACGCCACACCTAGCTATCACTTTACTCCTTATCAACAGGGTTGATTCATATTCTGGCGAGCCTTCAAGCATTCCTCTTTAATTTTCCAACAAGACTTCTCAGGTGAGGTTTCATTTTACTGTTAAGTGATTTAATCTACAAAGAAGAACAATCCCACTCCCTGGTAACTCTCAGGCACATCATCTTGATTTTTCTCATGCATCTGCTTTAGTATTCAATCCAATCTCACAATGAGCTGATTTAGAAAATACAGATTCCTACAAAAGAGCCATTATTTTTCTGCTGGTTTGGCTTCCTAAACAGGCTTACTGTCATGGTCACATGAGCACAGGTGCCAGTGGAAAGCGGGAGCCACAATTCTGTAATTTGGTGACAGACAGTCACTGGATCAGGTTGGCTGTAATACGAAGCCTTACTCTCAGGCTCTCCCTGAGATGCTCTCAGGCTCTCTTGTTTTCTGAGTGTAAGAAGCACAGTTACTTCTCTTAACCTGGAACTCTAACCTTCCATGAGGAGGATAAAAATATTTTGTAACTGATGAACAAGAAATAATTTAAGCATCTTAAATGTTTCCATCTACCTCTATTGTCCAGCTATAACCTGTACTATACTGGAATTGTGAACTCCTTGTGGAAACATTCTTCCATGTCTGCTTCTGCAAAGCAGAGGTCACAGCATTACCTGGTTTACTTTATTTTCAGTCTGCTTTACTCTTCACTCAAATACAAAACTGTTAAAATTCTACTGAAAACCTAACTTATATGCAGTTGATGCAAGTCTTCACTGACAGAACCTGAGGCACAAAAAAGGCATCAGAGGAGAAAAAAAAATAGACCACCTATCTTCTGATTTGTTCCTCATTCAAACCCTTAGGCTCTTTTTGACATTTTCTCATTATGGAAGATACAGTCACAGAAGGTCAAAAAGAAACAGTTGTCCAGACTTCAACAGAAGTTAACTTCTAAGTATAATAAAAGCAGACTTCTCTATCAAAGCAGTAGCAAGAGCTAATGTACTACAGAAGCTGTACTGGAGCCTACATGTAGTAAAGGACATATTTAAGGGAGGATAAGTGAACAGGACTTAGTTTCTAGCCCACCCTACTTCTGTAAATCAGGTCTACTGAAATAACAGATGGAATGAGAAGAAACATCCACATCATTATTTAGTACAAGTCACAGAACAAAGCCATAGTGACACATGAATCAAATCTGAAAATGGTACCAAGAATACTACAAGTAAGCCTTTCCCTAGCTCTCCTCTTTCTCCTGGAGAATCTCTTGACCTTTTGGCACAGTTTCTTTGGGAAAATTTCTTGGGCCAAGTAAATGGAGACATAAAACAATCTAGCAACAGTTTAAAAAGGCAGCTGATCTAACTGCAACAAAATTCAATCATGAGCTATATCCTAACAGCAGGACACAACGGTCTGATCACCTGAGTTACCTCTCAAGTGGAAAAAATCAATGCCATGTCACACTGGATAATATGACACTAACTGGCCTGTCTTTAGTCCTATATCCCTGCAAAAGATTCACTCTCTACATCAGGATTTTGGTAAGAGGAAAAAAAAACCAAACAAAACCCCTTCATGCAATGGAGCAAGTTTCAATAAAACCACTTCCAGGCTGTAATTAACTGGGGATATTTTCAGATCATGAGTGAGCTAACTGAAATCAACAAATATTAACAAGAAATGGTTTACCTATATTGTTTGTGTGGTTTGTTGCTTGTTGGTTTTTGAGGGGCGGTCATAAAACAACAACAAAAGACTGCCTAGATCGTAACATCAATAAAACCGTTCCTTCACACTTACAGACTTGGATAATTTCAGTGGTCCTGACAGCAAACTCTACTCCATAAAGCAATCCATTCATGAGAATAAAATATAGAGGATTCTTGAGGATTTGCAAAATTCTCTTTGGTTCAACAACCAAGATCTTAAAACTCATTTCAAGAACTACTTTTGTAGTATTTAGTACTTATGTACTAAGACTTGGTACATAAAAAGTCTTGAAATCATCTGTGAAGTCAAAAAAGAAATCTGAAAAAGACTTCAGTTTAGGGTGGAAGGGTGAGCTTTGCTTGCACTAGGACATCAGACAAAGAGTAAATGTTTCACATTGTCCTTTTCAGCACTGGCTGTGAGGTGGCAGCTATGTGCAGAACCTTTTCCAGGTGAAGCATCTTAGGAATCCTCTTAACAAAGGATCAGTGGATTCCCAACTGATCTAGAGAAATTCTCAGCTGACCTCACCAATGAGAAATGATGTAACTACACTTTGTTCTGTTAGAAACCGCTTCCTCGAAACTAAGCAAGCATGTATGACAAGTAATTGCACTTTTCAATTACTGCTGCAGCCTCCACAATGATATTGTGAATAAGTTTCTTCAGTCTTCCTGAAGTTTTTCTGGATACAGCAGAATTTCCACGAAGTTGACACAAAAACCCACCACAAAGTCGCAGACTTACGATTGAAAATAACTGAGAACATCTGGTTAGCTTTCTTTTTCCTGAAGTCTAGCTTTTGAAGAAATACCCAAAGAACAGTGCTGGCAGCATAGCAAAGCACCAAAACATTGTCAAATCTTTTAAAGTGACAATTTAGCAAAGCAGTTACTAACAAAAGCAATATAATCAAGTACATCTAACCAGTAAGAAGAAGGTAATGGGTGGAAAACACATATCAACATATTCTAAGGTTAGAATCATTAATAAAATACTATTTTTAAAGTTGCCAGAGGAATTTCATGCACTGGGAAAAGAAATTTTAAAAAGCAAACAAACCCCAGCATTTGTTGGAATGTTAAGAGATTCTCACTCCAAGTCTTTTAGTCAGTTACCGCCTATAGACTCCCCCAGTCCACTCTGCAAGAAACACTTCTCCAAACTCCAGGTTAAAATAGCCTTTTTCACACAGTTCTGACAATTTCTTCTCAGTTTCAGCTCTTCAGGTGGAGCTCAGGGAATAGGTACATCTGTCTCTGCCTAAGACTTAAGCCTTTGTGCCCTTACTGCATGAAATACTGTGACCCCTTTATCACACTCTACAAAAAAGCCTCTGTACTACAGTGATAAATAGAAGGAAAATCCCTGGAAGACTTAAAATATTCGAGGAAAGGAACAAATTTCTTTTCTGACATAATTCTAACATAGTGAACAGTGCTTGCATTGTTCCTTAAAATTGATCTTTAGAAACAGGATTCTCATTAACAGCTTTGAGATCACAGTTATTTAATTGAAGTATACAAAACCATTAAGAATTAACTTCCAATGTACATCCTGCTGCAGTTGCAACTAAACACTGTATCAGGATTTAAAACCAGAGCTATGCAGTTACCGACACTTTGTTTCTCAATGGTTTGTAGCGACAATTTCCCATCAATTAGAACAGAATGATGATACCCCTAAAATTTAATCCATATCATTGGTGAGATGTAAAATGTCCTAAAAGCCTGATTACAATTAAGCAGTAATAGACTGGAAGCATTTGTTTATCTGAATGTTCTAAACTCTTTTTAAATGTTGAGATGCGATTGAATTTGTTTCACTTTAACCCTTTTCCTAATTACAGAGCACATATTATATGACACAGAGCCTACCCTTCATTTCTCATTAAGCCCACGGCAGCTTTGCCAAAGACCAGAAAAGCTTGAACAAGATCACATGGAATGTCGGCAGTTGATTTTGAACAGAAAAAGTAAGTAAGTAAACTGAATGTGGTTCAAAACACAGCCTTATCAAACTGTCCAGAACTTTTAACCTTAAAAAGCTTTAACAACTCATTTGTGTCCAGATAAGTTCTTCCAATTTAACCAAATATTTTTAAATCACTTAAAAAATCTCACAGGATAAATTGTGTTTAAAACAAGCACCAGTATATGTTGTAGAAAGACTACATTTCTATTTAGGCTTTTCAGCATTATGACTATTACACAGTAATGAGCATGAAAGACTAAAATGTATTTCTAATTCACGGAACACAAACCAATTTTAAATAACTTCGTATTTATATAACAAAGCCTTCAGGAACATGAAGATATTTTATATGCTATGATTATCCCTCAAAATACATATCATAGATAATAACTGTTGTCTCTATTCTACAGAAAGAACGTGAAGTCACATGATTTGCTCTGTTTCAGAAACTGGAACACCAGATTCCCTGCCTTTCTAGACTTAATCTTTTAAACTTTGCTTCTCTTCTTGAAAGACTCTTGACTCTGGCGCAGTTTATTTCTATTGGATCATAAAAACAACCCTGAACACATAAAGGTTAGTCAAAGATATTAAATCCACAAAGAAGACTCTTACCAAAGTTATCTTCAATACTGTTATAGAAGGCTATAAAAATGCTTTACAGAACAGATTTTTTAAAAAAAAAAAAAAATCCCTATATCTTACAAACTGACACATTATTGATTTTTTTTTTTTTCTGGACCATGAAGCTTTGTTTAAATCACAACAAAATTACAAAAATCCTAAAAATGTGGAGAGAACTAATGCTGACAATTCATCCTAACTCCTTCCCAAGGACAGACCAGCTATACATAAACCACCTCTAAAAAGAAGTTATTTAACCTTTTCTACAGCACTTTCAGCAATAGGTATCTCTTACCTCTCTCAGATATTTAACCCTGTGATTACCTGCCCATAGAGCTGGGAAGTTTTTCCTAACATCAAAATTTCCTTTTGTGCTCTTAGCACCATAATTTCTTATCCTACCTGAAGAGAACAGTTTATTACATTCTTCTCTGCAGCAACCTCTACCATAATTGAAGCTTATTATTATCTCCCCACCTCTGTAATAGACTAAACAAGTGCAATTCTTTCAGTTCTTTCTTAAAGGTCATTACTGCAACTCTTCTCCACTCTTCAGTTGGTCCAAATCTGTTTGGAGTATCAAAAATGGAGACAGCACATCATCTGCAGTCTTCAGATGAGTACCACAGGCGATTTTCGTATCTTACATGCAATCCTGTTCATATATATCCCAGTATGAATCTTGTTTTTATATAGAACTGTCATGACTCCTTTGTGTTCATTTTGTGATACAGTTGCTTATTTGCAGAACTGTCACCCTCCCAGTTGCTTCTCATACTTGAGTTTACTGTTGTTACGTAAACATTATTTTGTGTTTCTTTTTACTGAACTGCATCCCATATAGTTCAGACCATTCATCCAATTTGTCAAGACCATTTCATGCTCTAATGCCTGTGTTCCCTCTCAGATTTGCACCGTCCAGCAGTTAGTAAATCTGCTCTCCAGGTCACAAACTGAAATACTAACAGAATTAAATTCAGAAAGTACACCTGCGCAATTCCACTCAATTCATGCCTTCAATTTGAAATATCCTTAAGGCCTTTAATTAGGTAATTAACCAGCATGGCAAATCTCTGACAGTATCTATTTTTATCGTTTCTAGATTCTTCAGCTGTGGAGATAAAATTCCTAACACTACTGTACAGGCAGAGCCTCCTTCAAACACAAATATACAGGGGAGGCTCTACCTCTCTCCTCCCCCTTTAATGTATTTGTAAGTGGCACAGTAACCCAATTGCATAGCTCCTCTGATTTTGAATTTCGGCTATCTCCCTGTTTTTCTTTCCTATACCAGAAATACTACCAAGACACTTCAAGTCACCAAAAAAAAATTACTAGCTCTGAAAAATTCAGATCTTACGTGCATGCATACACAAATACAACAAAAACAACAACAAAATGCAGGATGTTTTACCATTTATGTACCAACAGGCAAACTCTCAAGAATCACAGAATGGTTTGGGCTAGAAGGGTTCCACTCCCCTTCCACTAGACCAGGTTGCCCAAATCCCCATCCAACCTGGCCTTTAACACTGTCAGGGATGGAGCAGCCACAGCTTCTCCAAGGCCACGTGTCCTAGTGTCTCACCACTCTCACAGTGAAGAAGCATTTTCTTTGGACTTTTAAATTTTCAAATTAAGTGTTTTAAAAAGGTTCATATCACTGCATTTTAGGGACGTACCACGTATTCCTCATGACACTGCCAAAATAGATGAACAAAATTCCACTGCTCTAATACTGACATATTCTTTGAAATGTAAGCTTTCACCTTTTTTACCTCTGGCTTGTCTGGCACCACGTTCACTCACTAATCAAAACTGTATTTAAGACTGAATAAAAACATTGTTAAAATCTTCAACAATCAAATTATCTTGCCAACATTCATATTCCTATGTCCTATGATGAAGTTCAACAGACCAGAAAAAATGGAGAATAGCTGATAGCAATCTAACATATAGAATTGCTACAAGAAGAATCAACTGATTTCTGAAGCAACAAGACACAAAGCAATCAGCTTAATGCAAAGTAGAAATATTTAAATTGAGTATCAGGTAAAACTTTAACTACAGGGAGATGAGCTGCTGAAACAAACAACAAAAAAGAGGAACTTCGTCATCAGAGAGAATGATCTCTGTACACTTCCAAAGTGCAGAAGATTGGACTAGCTGACCTTTTTGTATTTCAACATTTAACTGAATTCATTATAAGCATCAAAACATTAAAGTAACTTTAAGGAAGTTATAAGTTACTAAGCTTTTTGTCTGAAGAGATAAAAAACTCTTGTATGACAACTGCCTGCATAAGGGAGCATAGTTAAATACAAACTGTTAAGTAATACACAAATTTTGAACACAAACTGTAAAAATTACCAACCTACTATGCTACAAAACCGATGTTTTGGTTACAAAGTTACACTTAATCAGAGGGGTTTTTTTAAAGTCTTTTTGTTTGAAAAGCTGCTCAGTAAGAAAAAGAGCACTGAATAGTATTTATTGTCAGCATTTCTTGTTTTATGAGTTACTCCAGCAGAGGGTTTTCACAAAACTAAAACAAACTCTCATGATGGTTCTCCTACAATTAAGGCAGGTGTTCAACTAAAAACTATATTTGCAGTGTTCTTAAAAGGAGAACAATATTCTTAAGTGTTAAGAATGTAAAGTTTACCAGAAGCAAGTTCTTATAATCAGCAGCTTGATTTCCAGCAAAGAATACTTAATTTGGAAACTAAAAAACCCCACCTTTCTCACTACAGAAGTGAGAAAGTTTCTCGCTTTCTGCAACTTCACTCCCGCCTACAGAGGTAGCAAAATTTTTCTTGTTCAAGGTGTTTAAGGACAAGTTCTACAAATATCTGTCTGGAAGAATCTAAGTATGTTTAAACCAACCCTGAAGAAATTGAAACAGGTCTTACAGTACTGCGTTTCTAGAACTGCAAGCACAATGTAACTCTATGGCTATATGGAAGTGCTGAATACTTGAGAAGTTCTCTCTTGTGAGTCTCGTTCTTTATGAACAGGAGACCTGTACCATTAGTTCCCACAAAGGCTTTAATTTCCTGAAATACCAAAACTAATCAAACCCCAGCAGATCAGCCCTAAAGACTGACTAATTTAAAAATAAATAAATAAATAAAAGGAACATAATTGGAAGTAGGGCAGACTGCAAGGCCTTCTGTCCCAACTTCCCAAGTCTCTCCACCTTGTGTCCACAAGATAACTCTTACTCTCTTATTGACCAGAAGTCAACCTAATCCAAGTACCTAGAATGAGCTGGAAGAACCAGAAGTAAAAAAATAAAAAACTTTAAGTCCCTCAGAAATATTTTGAGAATAAGGCCTTCATTCTGTATGAAACTATGAAGAGCAGACTGGAATCTCACTGTGTAAGTATGCTAAAAACTGATAAATATCAGAGCAACCACATGCTGTTCAGCTGTGAAACAGAAGCCCATACTAGGATACATTCCCAAATTTTGTGAAATAGAGAGCTACATATTTTTGTCATTAAATCCGTAATAACATTGAGCTCAAAAATCAACTTTGCCATTTCTCTTTTTCCAGAAATGTTAAAAATTATGAGACAAAATATATGACGGAACTTCATGAATAAATAGCTTAGTAACTGAGCTATTTAACACAGCTTATCTCTTAGTAATTGTACACATAGAGTATGCAATGCAAAGGGAAAATCATCTCAGTTAACAGCAGTACAACTGAGAATTGCAACAACTACCTATAGTGGACTAAATAATTAGACAAATTATCAACAGTATTTCAATTTTAGGTCATAATTGCTGCTCCTCACTGACACAGAGTTATACGTGTAACACTCCTTCACAAAAAAATACCCAATTTACTGTAAATTCAAGATACAGAATGTCCTTATGTAATAAGCATAGCAATGCTGGAGAAAGCCTGCAACTGAAGTTATTCAGGTTCTGAACGACTCTGCTAGAAGTCACAGGATGAAGTAAATTACTAACTGCTAACATCTTCTAAGGCAATGGGAGTTTCATGAGTGAGTTCAATTGGGTGAAAATTTCACCTGATATTTTACCACATACTCTTTACCTCAAAAGAACTGCATTTTCCACTCCTACTGTTTAACACACACCATGATTTTTACATTAAATGAACTCTTTTCCAATTCCGATTAAGCAAGTACTAATACTATTAGTCTGCAAGTACAGTAAGATTAAAAGATACTTGAAAACAAACAGCAACAGTAATTTCTCAACTTATTTCCTATAAATTTGTACTTGCCTATGAAAACAGTAAGATTTTGCTAACCCCAAACCTACCAGTTCCTACTGTATCACCATCCCTTGTAGCAGCTAGGAGGGGCGGAAGCATAATACCTAACCATAGGTTAGAAATACACCCAAAAAACATATGCTCAAGAGGCTGCCAAGTTAGCATCTAATGTGAAATACAGAGTACACTCAGAGCTTCACCTTAAAAGTCTCAGTAAATGATCACTGTGTTATTAGTACAGGAATAGTTAAAATGTCAATGGAAAACATTCAAATATATGTACAACCACTGAAGAGCTACTACAGTTGTTTAATAATAACTGCCAACATGCTTCCAAAATAAAGCTTGGGACATCAAAGCCTAAAGAACATACTCTTTTATGGAAATTCTGCACTAGTTATGTGGCAGCCTAAAACCAGATTAGTAAAACGCAGAGTTACACTCCAAGGCCACAGAAACTGCCAGTGCTCCTGGATAATCAGGGATGGTACACAAGACATCATTAGAAAGCAGCAGAACTACATGCTCTCCTTAAGAGGTCAGGACTAGGAGACAAAGGGGATACTGCTGAGCTGGGACACTGGGATACTACTAGAATTATTTTTCCAAGTACAGAAGAGAAATACATTTTAAAAGCCCGGGATATAATGGGACGTATAGCCCCAAGAGAGATCAGACTTCGGATGTTAAATATCTCTCTTTTTGGAACCGTGTATCCTTAAATATCAGCATTCTGCAGGTCAGGAGCAGCTTGGGTTCAACAGCAGTAACCCGAATGAGTAAAGAAGCAACAGCACAGGACAGGCGTGAAAAGCAAGCCGAGACAGCCGAAACACCATAAAGTGCTTGTGGGGTGCAAAGGTATGGGCCAGCGCTGCACACGTCGGTCGAGGAAGGGCCCAGGCACCTCTGGATGTTAACACAGTGGAAGCTGCGAGAGCATTGAGCAGCCAGAGTCAAGTCTGCAAGAGCGCAGCCAAGCCAGAGCGGGGAAGCTGGGGCCCCTGTCCTGAAGCGACAGATAAGGCAGGACAGCGGGGGAACAACCAAGGGGCACATGAGGGGGCTCTGCCTGGCACCACCCGTGGCTGGCTGGCCCCGGACGAAAGAGCTGGGGCGGCGGGGGAGCACGGAGCGAGCAACGGGACACGGCCCAGTCCGCGCCGCCTGACTCCTGTGAGGAGATAAAGCCGGGGGGGGGTCGGGAGGGGCTGCGGCGCGGGCACAGCGAGGGGCAGGCGCGAGGTGATCTGAGGTGATCTGAGGTGAGGCGGGGCAGGGCCGGGGCGGGTGGGAGGAGGGAGCGGAGCGGAGCCAGTCGCGCTTCCCCGGGGCGCCCAACCCCGCCCCGCTCCCCGTGTGGCCCGGGGCACGCCGGCGGGGAGGAGGCTGGTCCCAGGGTCCCCGCCCCCCGGGCCCCCGTTACCATTACCCAGCACGCCCAGCGCTGCGCCGCCATCCCGCAGCCGGCCCGCTCCCGCAGGGGCCGCGTGACCTCGCGAGATTTCCCTTCCCCCTCGCACTCCTCCTCCTCCCAACCCCCCCGCGCCGCGACCCGGCCCCGCGCTCGCGCGCGCGCCGCCCGCACTCAGCTCAGACCCAATATGGCGGCCGCGGCGTCGCGCACGTGTCCCCCGGCGCCGCATGGGCCGGGCGCGCGCACGGACGCACCACGTAACGCCGGCGAAAGGGGGGGGGGGGGGGGGGGGGGACGCTCCGCCCCTCCTC
>JBCJKH010028320.1:0-15484 GCA_039877255.1 Loriculus beryllinus | reverse complement strand
TAGGGCAACCTGAGGTCTGCTTTTCAGGCAACGCGTTCATCTTGTAGGCACACCACCAACAGACACAGCACCACACACTGGCCATACAAGTCACACCACATACCCGTATTTTACATCTCCCTCTGCCCGCCCCAAACACCATTAAACACCTTCAAATGACACAAATAACTTGAACCTCCTTGAGCTGTTCAACTCCGACTATCCTCACTGCAGCTGCACTGAGGATGAGATTCAGCACCTTTCTCTCCAGCCTAATTTTGACTTGAGTCTCTGCCTCATGTGGGGCTCAGGCTGGAAGGTTTTCAAAGGAGGATTCTGGAATTTTAGTGAATGAAGCTGGCATAGGATCCCTCCCCTTAGTATTGTGACAAAGTTAGTAGGTACATAGTGATCTTGCTGAGCAGAAAGGACAACAGGAAGATGGCAGATGGTCTTTTGTGGTTAAACGGCTCACCAAAACTGAAGTGAACTAGTTTCTAGTCCTGAAACTTGCATCTCAGGCCTTTACACTTTTAAGCAAAGGATTTGACTACCCATTCATTTCCTATGGTGACAGTCTTTCTGCCTAATGCTTCCAAATGTTTCCTCCATTCTGGACTGGGGATAGATAGGAAAATAATTTCTTCCTTGGCTCTACTGAAAAGCAGGGCAAAGGTATCTGAAGCACTGACAGTTCTCACAGTAGGTGAAATCTGAAGGAGTGGCAGATGAGCAACAGCTCAGGGAAAACAAAACCTAGGTATTTGAAGCTGGGCATCTAATCACTGAGGCATTCCAAACTTGAGGAATTCCCAAATTTTAGCCATAATCTTCTATGTTTTGGAGCCTGTACACAAACCAGAAGCATTTATGCCCCATTTTTTAACATACATAAACCAGGGGAAATCATCTCTCTTACAAGAGATGCCTCCACTTGAGAGGCATACTGTGCTGATGAAGAGATAGCCAGGTATGAATATGCTCTCTTGAGAACCTTCCCCTATGGTAAGAAAATCCTGGGTACTGATACTCAGCAACAGTTGGAAGGACGTGGCCCTGCAGGCCACCCCATGGGATCGTGGTCAGAGTCTTGCAGGTTCTCTGGAAACCTGAACTATGATCACCCCATGTTTCTCTCAGGATGCAGATCAACTGGACCTTTTCTCAGCACATGTCTAACACACCTTTCAAGGTCTGCTAGGGAAATGCTCCTAAGTTACTCTGGTCACAGTTTTACAGATTTGGCTTGGAAATAAAGTGGTTTTGCTACCAGGAAGCTCATTATTTCTAGAGCAGAATGAAAATTGAAAAAGTTCAAAACTATATTAATATAGTTTTTCTAAGTAATAATCTCTGTATGATATAAAATAGTGGTTATTCTGATGAAGAATTGACAGCCATTAACCTCTGAATGCAACTCTTTAAATACCAGGAAATATTCAGTTAAAGCAGCTTCTGTAACATACCTAACTCCTACACAGCACCCCAACCTATCACTTTGTTAGGGTCTACGCCTCTCCAGTGCTGTTAGCAGAGTTGACCTCATGCAGCAAAAATTATTTCTGCAAAAATATCCTAAATACTATCCTGGTTGGTTCAAAGTTTAAAATCCTACTTTGAGAAGTAGAAATGCTATTTTCAAAACTATTCTGCTTGTTGTTTCTATTCATTGTTTCCATGGCAGAGATGAAAAACTATTGCAGCTGTGTTTTGGGTGGTCTATTGTATACCACTGTTGGTTTTGATTATTACGTTCAACACTCTCTTGGTATGTGTTTCACTGTCCCACTGTCTCCACACAAATAAGGAGCGGTACTGCCTCCACCCATTGTTTATACAATTTGCTCTACCGTTACAAAGTGGGAAACCTAAATTTTTCCCTCTTCTGCTTAAGGGGCTAATACACAGGTTTTTAGGGGTGTGCCCTAAACACCAGGTTATAGCTTAGTATTTAAGAGGGCATCATTTTGTCCTTCTGTCAGGAAAAGTCCTGGAGCCAAAAGTAGAACATAGAAGAAGGAGCATAATTCAGTGCCCAAGTCACAGCTGGCTAAGATGAAGACACCAAGCTTCTGCTGTTTGACTGTTATTAAGGGATTAAAACCAAATCAAAACAAGACCAAACCAAACCAAAACTAGACAACCCAAAGCCAAGGAGTACAGAAAGATAGCTATAGGTAAGGTACCGCTGACCTGATGTTTAAACATGCTCTTACAAAGACCTGATAAAATTCATCAGGTAATATGTAGTGCGTTTGCTGGGAATATGCTGCTCAGTGTAATGGAGACTAACTTTCAATAACACATATTTAAATGTCTGCATTTGGACATTGCTCTACAAGATGTGATTTATTAAGGGTTCATAACTCTCAGAACTGAGTTATGAGTAGTTAAAATGCAGACTGCTGGTTATGAGATACGCACATTGTTTGTTGCAGAAGACAGGAAAACAAAAGTGCTTCCTTCAACCCAGAACTGTGAAAATGAGTGACTGTGGATGTTAAATTAGTGGTTACCTGTATAAAATGGCAGTTGTAAATACAGTCTGTCTAAGCTGACTGGCAGAACTCATCTTGTCCTGTAGAGCAGCTAGCAAGGATCAGAGTAAATGAAAACTGCATTGTGGCCTGTCTTCTGCTTTGCAATTATAAGCATTTGACCTTCTGCAGCTGAGGCAGGACTTTGTAGCCTAGCCATAAAAAACATCCTTTAGAAACCTGCACCTTAAAGTAGGCCTAGGACAGCAGAGAAACCTGTACCTGGAATCAAAAGAAACTGATGCCTTGCAACAGTCAAAAGAAAAGTTTCTTATACCACATATTTTTCTTAAACTATGCGGTCTCCTGTGGATTTAATTACTTGATGGAAGTTTTCCCATTTTTATTTTGGTTTTCTTTGTCCAGTTTTCAGCAAGAATAGGAAATCTGTAAAGGCAGGATTTTAACTCAAACTTCAGATGTTTGTCTGAAACTCATCCGAGTCTCTAGGTTAGTTCTGGTAATATTGTTAAATGATCTTTTGTATTTAAGATCTTCAATCCTTGATTTAGATGAAGTCATGATAAAAATCAAAAAATAAAAAAACCTGAACAATATTTGAGCATTATTTATGGTAACTAAAATTTGGACCAATTCTCAGGATGGGGCACCACATCTTTTTATATCCTAAAATATTAAAAATCACTAAGCTTCTGTATTCATGAGAAACAGAAGTCTCTAACCTACTTGGCTTAACAGTAGAACACGAGTTGGTTGAGCACCTGAATGGACATAACTCTGGGTTAAATGGGAATGACTACAAGCCACACAGATCATGTTGTGATTGTGAACACCACTGCCTCTTCTCTTTCCTCTGACTATGTCTAAGTCTGGAATACGTATTTCAAGGAAATGTGACCTGAATTCAGATGATTGATCACAGTAGCAGTAAACTTTCAGTATATCTTCACATAGACAGTGAACCTAATATCAAACTTTAACCTGCAGCACTTTGCTTTCCTATAAAATAAAAATATTCTGTCCTAAATCACTGCCTTTTCAAAGCCAGAAACAAAACAAAACAAAACAGAACAAAACAAAACAAAAAAAGCCAGCTCTTTTTTGACTGGCTGCATTGATTTTCATATAATTCCAAGTTTCTTATCTCCCTGATTTCCCATGAACTCCCTTTTACCTTTCCTTATCTCCCATGAAACCCTGGCAGAATATCAGCAGATCTGATAGTTTCTTCTGGGCTGGCTGCCATTGCCATATTTTATGTACTTGAGGGTTTCTGTGGGATTGATGACGCACAGTACATCATTGGGCTGCTGTGACCAAACAAGGGTTGTGTGCTGCAGCTTCCTCTAGCATCTTGCCAGAATTGCTGAGACTTATCAAGGGGATGAAGAAAGATGAGTAAATGTTGGTGAGGGATGGAGGAACAGTGTTGAAATGAAGTAGATGTTGGGTAGGAGGAGAGGTCTAAAAACAGTGGCAGGGAAAGAGTTAGTAGGTGTTTCAGAAATATCTGAAATTGAAGGGAAGATAGAAATATTCTGGTTCAGGATAAGATATAAGGAATGGGCTATTAGGGGGAATTGAACAGAATGAAAGGAAAAGAAAAAGGTGAGTTTGGATTGAGAGAATAATGGCTGAGGGGCCGGATGATGGTGAAGAGGAAGCTTCATTAGAATTTAGTCAAATAAGTGCCTTTGCATCGATGTCTTTGCCTGAACTGAACTATACTGTCCAACCTTTGTGAAACAGCCGGTCCTTAATTGTGGTCCATTGCTGTACGTGGTTATTAGTGTCAACCAATGTATGATGAGGATTACGTCTAAACTGCAGGTCGGTTGCATTTCAGGATCCCATGGTTGAGCCTTGATTTCCTATGAACCGTGGGTGCAGTGATTTCCTATCCCTGTGTTGCAAAGGCAACAGAGCATGCTGTCTGACCCTTTACCTCACTGTCAACAGAAGACCAAGCTGCATGAACTGCCACGTATGACATCAGAGACATCAGTTTGGACAGCTGGACAATCAGTGCTACAAGACACACTGGAGACTGCATCATCTGCCTTCATATGCACTGCCAGATTCCACTGATCTGATGCTCTTATGATATGTGTAGGAATGGCAGAATATGATTTGATCACAATATTTCTATGGAAATGCCATTCTGAAATTAGCCATAAATGATGTCAAGCTGTATGCACAATATATGCTCCTGGTTTCCTACAGGAAACACCATTAACTTAAATTTTTGGTTGTTAAACTTCATTTAACACCATCATATATTATAAAAATCTGAGAAATAGCTAGTACAGTCACTTAGCTTGCTATCCCAGTCTCCTACCTCATGCTCACCTCTTGCCTTCTCATCTCAACGAGCAATATCTTTGAAGAATGGTTGTGGGAGATGCATAAAGAAACCAAATAGGTGCAAAAAAAAAGGTTTGAAGAAGAGGTAGAAGGGTCTCTCCTTTTTTATATTATGGCCTCATTGCCACACTCTGAGACTGTAAGGACAAGAGCAATATATGTTTTTGTAAAACCTTGTGTTTTCTCTAAAGTAGCAGGCACCTTGTTTTGCTTCAGACCAGAAATATAGTAAGATTTTCCCAATGTGACTCCATTTGATTGTTTTGAAAGAAGGAAATTAATGTGAGTTCGGATTTTACAGTATCCAAAGTGGCAAAGGCTTAAAATTATGTCATAGTGAATATATTTACAATTGAGACCTTCTGAGAAGTGTGAAAGAGGTAACAGCAATAAACATATAGAAATTAGTCTGGACAAGTTTTCAACAGAGGAACTTTCTTTTAAAGTGTTTCCTCTGTACCGGTTAATAAAAATGAAACTTAAACATGAAATACTTCAAAAAACTATTATTGCCTTTGACTTATTTGCAATCAGATGTGCTCCCTGAAAGTACTTAAGAAACTGAGCTGCAAAATGGAGGTGTGACTGCAGATCATACAGAAACTGCCTGCCATCTACCCTGCAAAGGGAATAGCAGCAGCAAAGAGAAAACCTCCTTAAACTTGCTTACATTGACTGGTTATGTACTAATCCTGACACCCCCATCCCATGGTGCTTTTTTATTACTCTAGCAGAAAACTAAATGAGCGTAGATATGGCTGGCAGCACATTGGTCTGTCCCATAATGGAAATAAGTTCTGAAAATCTAATCTCAGCTTATCAAAATGTGAAATGACTGGATTTAATTTTTTTTAATGGAAAATGTCAGCGTAGACTTAAGGCGTGTGAACACCTCCTTTATTTTGATTTCTCCATAACACATATTACTAGCTAGGGTGCAATTATAATGTATGTATATACATGAAATACTTAAGAAAATTTTCGATGCTCATGTTATCAATGTAAAACAGCCTTATTATGTTCATAATTTGTTAGCTGAGTAAATGTCCCTTCTCACACACTATTCATTCATCCTTCTCCCCCAAATCTTAAGATTTTAAGTTTTAAAATGCATAAACCTAGAATGTTGTGGGTTAGAATTGTCATGCCTGAACTCAGTCTGAAATTTCATATCAGGTTAAGGATGAGCTGGTTTTAAAATTACCAGCATTGTTGTACTGCCCTTTCTAGATCAGACACAGGGAAGTTTGACTGCTGGTCCTGTGGTAATTTTACTTGCTTTTTTGCTTTTGCAAATTAACACAAATGTCTTGCTGGTTAATTTAAAACCTTTCATGTTCCCTCCAAAATTTCTATCTCCATTGGATTCACATCTGTAGTTTTACTTAATATGAACCAGATGTTGAAATCAAGGCAATGTTTATTAGGCTGCTTGCACTGAAGACGTCTTGCTACAGACTATGTTGTGTCAGTTCTCTTCTGGGTCCAGTGTCAGGCAGAAATAAAGTATGCTGGAGGTTTTTTCTGTTTCTCTAATTAGAAATAAAGCTTTCTAATCAATAACCTTCAAACTTCAGACTTCACAAGAAAAGAGATACGGACAAATGTACATAAAGCTCCACAAACTGTTGTACTTCATACACAAAACATTGTGCTTCTGTTAAAACTGCAGGCTGTTAATACACCAGTGTGAACGGGTATGCCTGGCTGCAGAATCTGTGCAATGGGATGGTGCTGAGAAGACAACAGACAGCAGAGAGCAGAATGCACTCTTAGAATCAAAAATCAAAGCTAGTGATGAGAGCAGAAGCTGGGAGATGCAGCTGCTGCCATTGAGCAGCTGGTTTGTGGTGTCCTGTCTGCCTGAGAGGCAGCAGCTCCTCATGTGGGCTGAGTTACAGCTCAGAGGGAGCTTAGAGCTGCTGCTTCTCCAGAGATGTCAGCATCTTTCCATGCTTTCTGCAATATGTGCATGTTGGACATGTTTAAGATGCGTCTGGTGGGTTTCAAATACTGAATTAGACACATGGTCACTTTTTTTGGTCACTGTTTTGGTATAGGACACTGAGTATCATGTCTGGAAGGTATGCAATGTAGAAGGAACAGAATTTATGACATAGAAGAGATAAAGATTTATCCAGTGTATATTTTGCTTAGACTCTACTTTTCCGTGAAAAATCATTATTCACTAAAAGGAGAGGCACAGCCAGTCTTTCACCCTCATGAGCTGGAACATTTTGCTCTTGCAGCATAATCAGATTTTCCGAGCAAAACTCCTGGTTATTTCAGTCACATTTATGCAGCCGTACAAGGCCTTGGCAAAATTCAAGCACTGCAGAGCATGGTACCATTTCAAAGTACAAAATTTAGATCAATAACATACACTTAAATTTTAAAGACCAAATTAAAAAGCGTATTGTGTCTACAAAATGTGTATACAAGTAACTGATATTTTTCATGTACTGAGTGTACAATCTGCAACAGTGTACAAGGTACCTGTGACAGTGATACCCAGAATCCCATCGTACCAAATTCATCATGCTTTTACTTCCTGGCAAGTTTTGGCCTGTGTTTTGCAAGTGCAAGCGTTTGAGCTTAAGGTCAAATCTTTATAAAGAATGAAGAATGAGTTAGAAACATGAAATAAAAGACTTTAGCAAAATCTGTGTGGGAAATAATATTTTCCAACGTGCATTTCTTTCCACTATTGGTTCTGACTTTATGTTTAAAAAAATGAGTAAATTAAACAGAGTTGTCCCTGCATATTTGGTAGTAAGGCATACGTGTTGGTTAAAAGCAACAAGGTGAATGCAGTATAGGCTTTGGTGGAACCTTGGCTCAGCTATGCGATAAAGGCCTAATTACAAGATGCAAATTGCTGACAAATTAATGCTACCCTGGTACCAGGCCCAGAATTTTTGTGCCCGTCAGTCCCTTTCACACCATTTCTCCTGTCTGTCCATCACTTGTTCTGCTTAGTATATGTGTCTGTGCTGTGCAAGATCCAAATACTGTAAGGCATAACTACCTGAGGTAGAACTACATTTCTGCCACTGACTTCCTCTGTCATTCATCTCTCCCGTATCTTCTCCACCTGTAAAATGGGGAGAGAGACCCATTGCAGAGTTTTCTCATAGTGCTAATCACCACAGTGTCTTTATGAATGTTTATAAAGCGCTTTGAAGATGAAAATTGCCAAAGAAGTGCTAGGGATGATTATTATAAGTTAATGAATAAATTTCAACATGTATTTGATTGCCAGGTAATTCAGAAGGAAATCACCAACCCTACCCTCTCTTCCAAGAAGAAAAGTTGACAGTCAGCTAGTTGCTAATTAGCACTCAACTGAAATGCCTCCAAAGCTGAGTGCTCCCAGTTGAGTCCTTTAAAAAGTAAGCTTTCAACTAATTGAAATATGCTGAAAGTTGAGCAGTGGGTGAGGTGTGTAACAGGTAGATCAGTATGGTAAAGCTGGCTATGTAGAAGGAATATTAAGCTTTTCCAGGTAGGGAGTAGAACCTTGGGGGGAAATGCTAGCCAAAATGAGCACCTATTGTTCATATTCACGCATCTGTTTTCTTTCTGAGGCCCAATGTGTAATCTGTCACAGGCCATCTATGCTGCCATGTATTTGTGACGGCAAGGAGGAAGAGAGGAAGCGCTGCTTAAAGCTTGTGTTAAAGTCAGGTGTTGGTTATTTCTTGCTGTGTTGAGGGGTGGTTATAATGATTCTTGCTTTGGACTGAGATAGACTTTAGACATTTTGAACAACACTGTGGAATACATTAGAGCTGAGGGACCACCACCAGCTTTTAATTCTCATTCCCCTTGTCTGTAAGGGAAACTAGTGTGTCGGGGCGGCTTGGACTCTTCAGTCCCCTATGTCCCTGCCTTGTTTTTCACTGGAGGGTCAGTCTCCCAGACCACAGCCTGCTCCTGTCGCCTCCCCCACCACTGCTTTGGATTTTTTATTTTTTGCCTCTGGCTGTCTGCCAGTGCTATAAACCGCAGCACTGTCTTCTCTGCTGCTGAAGGCGGTTTTCTTCCTCAGCCGCAGGGAGATGGCTGCAAGAGGCAAATGACAGGAATTTCATCCCTTACTTTCCCCTGCTTGACTGCTCTGGATTCACCATCCTCAGCATCAGTTCTTCAAGCTTTCTTCAGGGAAAACACACTCAGCTAAACTTGTTGAGTTCTTCAGGTGAAGAATCTCAGTTGCTTCAAATAACACCTTCCAGCATTCCCTTTCTTTTAGTGATTTCTTTTCTTCCCAAACCTCAGAAGCATACATAGGAGTAGGGAAAAAAACCCTCAAAAATGTGTATGGTGGGAAGCTACCAAGGCAGATGTTTAGAAATGGTTCATACAAAAGGAACTCTGTAGTTCAGAAGGGGTCAGGGCAGGTATGAATGTTATGAAGGAAAATGGGAGAAATGGAGTGAACACAGAAACAAGAGCAAGATGGAGCAAAACAAGAAAGAAATATTATTGAAGCTGCTGGATTCTGGAAAGCAGCCTCTGTGGTGTCCTCAGAGAGTCAGCAAAACCAAGGCATAGAAAGTATTTTTAACATTTTACTAGTCTGGAAGATGATCTGGTTCTGTCAATTGTGCAGGTGTTCTTTGGCATCCTGAGGTTACTGCAGCCCAGCAAAACTTCCCTGGACATCAAGGTCTGACTATTTCACGCTTGGGATCTCGTCATCTCCTCCCTGCGCCTCATGGAGCAATATCCATTGACAAAAATCCTTTATGGCACGGTCACAATGTACTTTGTAGTTACAGTGCCAAAGTGTGGTGCAGGGTATATAGAGGCCTCCCATGTATGCTGTCCACTCAGGGTGCCACACTGACAGCACAGTGAGGAGCAAAGTGAAGCCTCTAGTGCTTGAAGTCTCTAGTGCTTGAAGCTTGAGATGAAGAGGCAGCTGGAGCTCCTACAGACCAGTATCTCCTCTGCATTAGGAACAAGGGGAGGACACTTAAAACACACCAAATACTGGCTTGCCATAGCTTAATTGAAGAGACGGTCGGTCAGTTTGTACCCTGTATCTTGCTATGTTTAGAAGACCCATCAGTGTAACATGAAGAAATGATTTGCACCACTTTAAGTCTGTCTCATGTTTTCTTCCCCAGCTGTGTCTGCTGCAGGTGCTGTGCATGTACTGCATGGGTAAAGCAGACAGATTGCTTGGTCAGAGGTGGGCAGGCTCCTCAAGACTGCATTCAGCTCAGCATTCATGAAGTTCCAAGACAAAATTTAATATCCATTTTGACTGCATAGTAAGATATTGCATACACTGCAGAACTGAAAAGTATCTGAAATCCCTGTTGTGTTATCATCTATTCAGAGGTACTTCTAGCATCATTGGTGAGTGCTCGAGCTATAACTCTAGTCCACTAGCACTAAATAGGTGAAGAGAATTCTTAGAATTGCCATATGTATCAAATTATCGTTATACGTAATTTATGCAAGGTAGGTTTGAGTTTGCAGAAAGCCTGAAGCAGTTAAAACATGTGAACCCTTCTTGCTGCACTGTAAACTCTGCAACACGGTTGTTTTTTGTGGGTCCCACTTACAGATTTCTGAAAAACCCTTCTGGTAAGAATAGTCATGTTAATGATAGAAAAGGACAATTATCATGACTGAGAAAACCAATGTAGCCTACATGGAAAAAGCCTGGAAGCGTATATGAGCCCAGCAAATATTTTTAACAATGGATTAAACAGATTTGTTTAGTTTCCTGTCCACAAACGTCTATGAAAAGACAGTGTTTTCCGGTATATGTTTTTTATTTCAATATATTAATATTTAATGAAAACAAATTACAGCTTCTAGATTTCTTATAAATTGCAAGCATCTGGTACACTCCATTCTATAGCTGCAGAAATTCATGGCAGTATTCAGTTCTGAAACCTGTCAAAATCCTGTGTTTAAGCTTAGCAGTTGAGCATACATCACAGACGATGGGGTAACGCTGGTGCTTCACTGCGCACCCCAACTTTCGATAAACAAATTTCATTTAGTCACTTATGAGCATTCACAGGAAAACAGCTTTGTTCTCTTACCTAAGGTCATTCCATTAAGTCTTCAATGCCATCTGGCTTTTGCATAAACAAAGGACAGTTCAAAAAGGTAGTTTTGTTTTTAGTTTTTCAAGCAATTCATGTTTTCTTGAGTGTTCTCAAAAAATCTCATTTCAAGTACCTCTAGGTTTTAGCTCTCCATTTTCTGTGTGTCTAGCTAAAATCAGTCTCCCCTGTCTTTTCAACAGCTACAAACCACCTTAAATGTATCCTTGAAAACCTGATTACTGTCAGAGACTGAACAGTCAATGTATACCAGGGATAAATACAGCAATTACACCTATTTACAGCTGTATCTCTTCTCTGCATTATTATTATTGTTACTAAATGGTTATTAAAAATAGTACAGCCTTCAGAGCTATTTCAACTGTCAGCTTGGCAAAGCAAGGGCCATGCCTAGGCTGTGTGCGGTGCTTTTGGCAACGTGGATGATGCTTGGTGCCATGACAGTGGGCAGTGTGGGTGCCCTCACAGTGGAGGCTGTGTGGAACCCTTGTGCCAGGGGCTCAAGTAATAGTCACAATGAGAAGGCAGGACCTGATCGCCTGTGACAGCAAAACCAGCAGAAACAGATGAACAAACTGCTCTAGTTCATACCTTCTCGATCCCTGCTTGTGACCTGGAGGAAGTTTCTGCTGTAGGTTTTTGGTCTTTCTGTTGTAGCACATTTTGGGTACTAGCAGGCACTGCGGCTTTCACACTGGTGAGTGCAGAGGAAGAGGACCTGCACCCTTCCACACTCCATCCTGAAATGAAGAGAAATTGCCCTCCAGAGCAGCCAGAGTGGAGTTCTTGACTTAACGCGGGTCCTTCTGTTTTCTGCCCAGGAGAGGGCAATCCAGCACCCAGACATCAGCCAGCTCAGGGCACCATGTCCTGAGCCTCCTTGGTGTGTCAGAGGCCTGTGTGGTTGGTGCCTGGTCAGAGGGACACAAAACATGCTCTGTCTTAGCTGGTGGGGTCTGATGGCACACTTCGACCCAGCTCCCCTTCGTCAGCTGGGAATCACAGGCCTGTGTTCTGTTGCCTCTTTGCTCTGGTGTGTCATCTTTTGTGTTCACCTGCAGCATTCATGCAAGGGCTGGCTGAGATGCAGAGGTTTCAGGACTGGATAACAAAGGTGGCATCACATCCCTCCTTTCCAGGCTCTGAATGCTGGAGTGAGGCTCTCCACTTTGAGGCACAGCGGTATTTGCACGTGCATACATCCGGGTAAATGCAATTGTGCACATGCTGTTCTGTCACCGGTTTGTAGCCGTGCACACAACAGCTACAAACATACTCTGATTTCCAGATCTGGGAAGACTAACTAGTCTCTTCCTCTAGTTTTTCTCCACCTCTTTTTTCCTCTGCTCACATTAAACTCACTTTCCAGATTAAGGAATTTATTGATTGCCTTAAATTTTGGACCAAATATTTGCCTTTGACCCCAGAGCCATTTTGGGTAGTTTGATGCCAGTGGCGGGGAGGTTTGGAGCAGCCCAGGCACAAAGCTGCCTGCTCACCCCTAACTGGCACTCTGGGGGAGCACATGAAACATTAAAGGTGGTAGATCCAAGTGGGAATCAAGATGACACTGTCAGGATCCCTGTAACTTTCCTTGCCTTTGATTCTGCCTTCTGTTTTACTGTTCTGTGCATCACAGTAGTCCAGATGATAACAGGCAACTGGAAGCGCTGCTGGAGCCTGTAATTAGCAGGTTCCTACCCTGGGACTTGGTTCTTGCCGGTGGGCTGTAGGTATGTGGTAATTTGCCAGTTAATCAATGGGAATTATTAAAAATTCACTGCATATTTTTGCTTTGCACTAGAGTCATACACAGAAGCTCCTATCTGAGGTGGGGAGGAGCACCTGTGGTTCCCAATCATGGAAGCAAATCATTCGCTTCTGGTACTCCTAGTTTGTCCTTCTTTTTTAAACTAATTTAAAGTAACCTCTTCCTTCCACCCCACCCCAGCCTCAATTAAATACAGTAATGTTATTGCCATGTTTAACTTCCCAAAACAGTAAATTTTAGCCTAGCAAAAAGTCCTTATAACAGAGTGAATCTTCAAGCTATGCCAAATTCCACTATTTTAAATGACAAAAAGCAGTCAAATATGTTTTTGGGCAAATATGTTATACTTTAGACTAGCTTTGCAAAGTAAAACCCATAACATTATCGGTTGATTACTTTTCTTTCTTGCATTTATTTAAGTAGGTGGTACTTCAGTTACAAAAATAGCGTGTATTAGTGTTGTAACTGTAATTTTTGGGTCATTTTGTTTTAGGCTTTAAGGTAGTCTTGCTGGGATCTCTTAAAACACCAGGAAGATGCAGGGAACTTTTCTCCTAGGTACAGGCTTCTCATGCGGCCAGTGCATGCCGGCAGAGCACTGTCACTGTCACTGCAGCACCACTGAGCCAAATGTTGTACATGTGATTTACTGAACTCAGCACCTCCCGTGATGGTACTGGCGTGACAACATAGAGTTGCTCCATAACTGAGGAGCATTTAAAGATAGGAATGGAATACTCATGTATTATCTGTTGTTTTGGTGTTTAGTGACAGAATCTGTGGTAACACTCAACACATCACTTCTTGTGGAAACTGTGATTCCATAACGATGTACAGAAATAGTGCTGTTAAACAGCAACTGGTTCGTCTAAGATAAATAGCGATCCAGACCACTGGTCAGTAGGATAAAATGATGAACTTCTGTATTTTATCATAGAATCGCAGAATGGTTTGGGTTACAAAAGACCTCAAAGATCATCCAGTTCCACCACTCCTGCCATGGGCACACACACCTTCCACTACACCAGGTTGCTCTAAGCCCTGTCCAACCTGTCCTTGAACACTTCCAGTGATGGAGCATCCACAGGTTCTATGGGAAAGCTGTGGCAGTGCCTTACCACCCTCACAGGAAAGAACTTTTTCCTGATCCCATCTAAATCTCCCCTCTTTCAGTTTAAAGCCATTCCCCCTTGTCCTATCTCTACATGCTCTTGCAAAAAAGCCCCTCTCTTGATTTCCTGAAGGCCCCTTTAAGTACTGGAAGACTGTTCTAAGGTCTCCTAAGAAGGGAACCCAATGTCTTCCAGATTTAGATAAATGGCAGTGAAAATTGCAATTTTCCGTATCTGCCTTAAAATATTCCTACATTCAGTTGGGTTTGAATTAATTTTTTGGCAGTGGATGAAGCCATATCACGCTCAAGTATGTTTCAGGATTCTTATATCAATTTAGGAAATGCAATGGCGTGTGCCTTGGTTTCCCCATCTGTGAAATGGGCAACCCCACAGTGCTCCTGCAAGGCACCCTGGTTGAGAGCTGCTGTGACTGCGGCTGATTGTTATTCTCTTAATCATATTAGTTAACTAAATCTGTTCCTAGAGTGGTTCCATTTGCTTGAATGAATTTACATGAGAGATTAATTCAGCGCTGTTTATTGTTGTTTTTACATTTATTCAGTACTGTAAATAGTGCCTGATACTTTACAGCTGTGTCTAAAGACAGCCTGTGTTTCAAGGGCTTTTTTGTACAGGTAATTTGGAGGCTCCCCTCCAAAACCTCGCACTTCCTCATGCAGCGGATGAGCCCATTTTGGTTCCTCTGGATTTTGAGGACTTTTCGTTCACGTGGTCTCCTCTCCCAGCACTTTCCTGCAAGTATGATTCAACACATAAAGTTCATCCTTCACCTCCGAAGGGTGCCTACTTCCCCTTTGCCCTTCCCTCCTCCCTCAGACGCCTCTCGTCCCCCCAGTTTTAGACATGCTTCCGCTGCAACATTCTCTAAGCGTTACAGGATTTACGCGGAGCAATGGTCCTTAAGTACCGACCGGCTCCCACCTGGCCACCGCCACCCTACAGCCCCACGGCTGTGTTTAAGACGGTCCACGAGCACATGCTCCCAACCCGGCAGAAACGGGCTGCCAGCGGTTGTTCGGGGGGCTCGTTCTCCCACCCGGCTCTTTGTGTTTTCACATCTTGCCGAAGGTTTCTGTTACCAGCATTTGCCAGCTCCCCATTGTGTGAAGTGCAAAGGACGGAGGCTGCTTCTTTGTGCCGGCTCCCGCTCCCCGTCCCCCCCGCCACCCGCCCTCCCGTCCCCCCCAGACTGCTGCTGTGAGGTGCACTCACCCCACACACCGCCCCAACAGCGCGGTGAGGGCTGCCGAAGCCTCGGGAGCCCGGCACAAGCTCTCGGAGCAGGCAGAGCCGCGCCGAGGGCACGATCCGGGAGCGGGCGAGCCGGCGGGACCGCTGTGTCGGTGCGCTGCGCCGTAATCCCGGCCCCGACACTGCCCGAGCGAGCTCCGCGCGGAGGGGGATTGGCTCAGGCAGCTTTAAAACCACCTATATGCTAACGAGCCTGCCGCCAGGTTCCTGAGGGGTCCTGGCTGGCAAAAATCAACCCCAAAGCTAAGCCCCGTGTCAGGCGGAGGGGACAATTGTATTTTGGAACTGTTCTGCAGCGCGGACAGGAAATGACCCCTCCAGCAACTGCTGCTTTAAAGCCGAGCGGCGGTGCCTGAAGCTCTCCAGTCTCCGTCTGGAGTCCGAGTGCGGGCG
>JBCJKH010028316.1:22968-39016 GCA_039877255.1 Loriculus beryllinus | reverse complement strand
GCCTGCGTCAACAAAAAATTTCCAGATTTCTATGGGAGTGGAAATTCTCTAAGGTCTTAATAAAGTGAACAGGTTTTGCCACTGAAATTGGTCTGAAACAGTACCTAAGTTTAACTAAAGGTCAGAGCACATACTATGAATGGCATACAGCATACAACAGGCAATAAGCTCCTTAAAGTTCCCAGGTCACATAAATTCAAGTTAAGTTGTATGTGACAAAGTTACACATTTAATTTTGCTGAGAGAATCCATCTGCTGAAGCTGTGAATGTCCTGTTTGACAAATCAGTTTCAGATTACCAATCACACATCCCAGAAAAGAGCTATACAGCAGCTGGAGTTCACTTAAGAGACTAACAACCGCAGCAGTACTTCTGCAAAGTACTGCTGCTAAAAGAACTCAGTATGCTGCCCTGAAAATTTGACTTGCCATACCTGATATATTTCATCTTCCACCTATATTTAATTAAAAAAATGAAGAGTGTCCTCATAGTCCTTCAATAAAATTTTTTTGAAGAAGATCCAGTTAAGTAACTCCCTTCTCTGCCTTGTACTATAGGGTTAGTGGATATAGCAGTACACAGACTAAAAACAGTCATTATGGGATGTACTCCTTTATGCCAGTTAAAAAGGATGTACTCCTTTAAGTCCAGTTGAGTCAAAGACATTGGAATGCACAAAATTAACTATTGATTTACTGACTTAAAATAATGTCCTTAATATTGATCTGTGGAATTATACATTACTTAGATAAAGTGATTATGATGTCTTATGTCGTACTCATCTAATTGAAAGTTGAAGTCAGCAAACAAGCATCAACTTTCCATTTATTCTTTTTATTTACTGCATTATTTTAAGTGCTTTAATTTGATTTTCTTAAAAGAAATTAAAGACATATAGGAAAAGTCCTAGCTTTAACCAATGTCACTAAATACCACAGGAGTAAAACCCTTTTATTATCTTTTCCATAAACTGAATTTGAAATACTCTACAGAACAGAATAAAAGTGTTATAAAGTGGAGGAAAGGGAGATTAAGAGAAAGTTAAAGGTAGAATTTCCAATGAGATGTGTGAACAGATGGCATATCAATGTGATAAAGATACAGGAAGGTGGTCCCAGATGGTGTGCTGTGAGCTCTGCCAGCAGCAAGGAGGATGGACAGAAAAAATCAGCAACAGCAGGGAAAGAAGTGAAAAACTTCACAACATAAGAAACATGCTGGAGAACTGTGGCCTTTTTTTGGAAAACATTACCCTATATTAGATTTTTGTATGATAGAGAGACTATTTGTTTGAGGCAGGACATGAAGTGGTTGTACCTTCAAAAGCATTAAAAGCCCAGCAGCAGTATTAAAGAGACTTGAGAATACGGAGGCTTCTTTGACTTAAAGGGAAGATAATTCTACACAAGAAAGTTTAGCTGCAGAGAAGTGGATACAATATATTGTCTGTACTTAGTAGATCTATAGAGCAGAAAGTCACTGAGGGGTAGGAGTCCACAATGACCCCCAGTAATAACTCTGAAATCAGTTAAATAGTGAAATTTATAGGTTGTTATTTGGTCTTTGAGAACTGCGTACATACATCTTTACAATACAGCATGCAAGAATTAAGATCAATTTTTTTTTCAGTAAAAAGGTGGTGAACTAATCAATTTACTGTGGGATAAGTCTGAGCATCAGTACTATTACTGGAAAAGAGCTCTCAGACTGTAATTTCACACCCCAATTTTTATCGCAGTAAGTCATTATCTCTAGACTCAAGCCAGATGAGTCTGGTAGGAATATTTAAGCTTCATCTTCACCCATTTCTGAGAGCAGCATTGGTCATTTTCTCCTGAAAATGTTCTTTTGTGTGTGTATTTTGTTTTAATGTATTTTTTGACATTTGTCATCAAAAAAGCTAAGTATCTTGCAAATATTGAGTTTTCAGTTTAAAACATAGCATCTATTTGCTTCAGTTGCAAGTGTTGAGTGTTCAGCAGTTCTAAAAATCATACCTTAAGCTGAAAATTCAGAAAAAAACCCAAAACAAACCCAAACAGGAGGAATTAATTTCTTCCTATCAAAATAACCTTGCCAAACCAACTTCAGCTGAAGTGTGATTTATTTTAATTTTCTTAGGGCAACATTCAATTGAAAAAAGAAAGCTAACCCTTCTTTTCTTTTTTCCTTCTAAGTACAATTGAACAGAAATATATTTCCCATTACTGCAGCTGTAGAGCAGACCAGTTTCCTCATGCTCTCTTAGGCACTGAATGAAGTGATGGTAAATTATTTAGCCCATGTTGGTGGAAACTCTTTCATGATATTTTCATGGAGAGGGGCTAAATCTAATAAATGATAAAACCCCTTATTTCTGGCATTTTCTAAATTATTGGTGTATTTTGCAACTCCCACATTATTTTTTTTCACAAACATTTTTATATAAAATACATGTAGTGGATCCAAATAATTATATGAATGGGTTTTGCTATGGAGACTACTTTCTGACATCCGTACAGTAGATATTTTTAACTCTTAAATGTGAGTAGATGCTACATATATTTGCAGGAGTTTCTGAAAAGCACTCAGCCTTGGCCTTGCTCTGCTCTCACTGTAGCTGACAGAAAAATTGTTGTTAACTTCAGAGCTCCACTGGCCAAGTATATTCTAATTCCAGGGTCAGCTCTTCTGATTTGGTGGCAGACATTGATGTATATTACATCAAAGGCAGATCTTTTGCCTTTCTTAAAAAAAGTCCAAAATGGTATCCATAGATTGTCTTCTGACTCCAGGTTTGCTATCTCTTAGTTTCCCACAAAATATTCCTGTTTTTGAAAATGGTCTCCATGTGTTTTCTTTTTTAATGAAAGAAGAGATCCTACTCAAGTATGCCAAGTTTCAGCTGAAAGCAAATTTGAATATATTATCAACTCTTCAAGAATTTCATTAAGGGATAAGCATCTGATGCTTAACTTTAGAAGCTGGGTGCTAATATGATAAATTGATAATCGAACATCAAATAAAATCAAGTCTTCTGATAATCCTTCCCTGGCAATGTACTTCACTGATCCTTTACTGCTTGCTGTGCCAATTATGGTACTGTGGCCAGCAGGGAGTTTTTGCTGATTGAGCACCCTGAAAGCAGCTGATTACTCTCTTTCTGAAGCTTAAGAACCCTATCAGGTTTATCAATACCTTGGTGCCCTTAGGCAGCTTGTGTGATGATCTTTTGATTGTCATCCTTGGTTGAATTTTTCAGAAATCATATCTAGGCTTTAAATGTAATGTTGTCCATTGTCAGTACAAGATTGGTTCAAGACAGAAACTTTAATACTGCAACTTTTGTATTCTAAAGCAAAGAAGTGAGGTGGTATTAAGAGGGGAAAATATCAAAATGACTATCCAGCAAGATAGGTTTCCAGTTCAAAAGGAGTGGCTTAGACAGGCAAAGCAAACACAGCTGTTTACAAAGTGAATTAAGAGACAGATGCTAGTGTTCCAACAGTCAAAAAGAATAAAAATAGAAACAAAATGTTCTTCATAAATGTCCTTTAAGTTGTAAGGAAGTATTTTCTTTGGAGTGTATATTTGAGAGAAAATATATTTATAAACCTAGGGCTGTACTGTCTTACTTGCAAGTGCCTGCTTCTAGGAATGCTCACATTGACTTCAGAAGGTTTCCATGGGAAACAAGAAGCAATATTATTTCTCTCACATATCCTGAGAACATCTGAGCCTTTGTGTTACTACATTGGGCAGTTATACCATAAAGATAGATTCCCCCTAAAGCTGCAGTCAAAGATCCTTTCACTACATTTATTTCACTTCACACAGTGTTGCGAGCCTTATGGCATTTTAACTCTGAGAAGAAATTCTAAATGGGTGCAACAAAAACATTTCCCCATGTGGTGGGAGAGTTTTTCTCTTTTGTTTAAAGAGTATGAACTAGTGCCTGACTCAAACTGTTTGCATTTATAGAGAATGAATGTTAATTCTACTCTATCAATTATAGATTAGACGATGGTGTCTCTTCCATAATGAAACAAATTCTGAACGAATAAAGAATAACCTCTCCTTCCTGTTTATATAATAAAATGTGAAATAATTCACATGATATATGTAGAACTGATAACTTTTGTATTTGTGTTTGTAATCCACGGACCAGCAGATAAAAATTTGCTAATTTTAGTGGATATCTTTAGCCAATAACCTCTATTTAAAACTGTCTTCAGGCTTGCAAAACTTAGCATAGAAAATATCCTAGAGAAAGAATAGTTAGCCTTTTTTTTTTTTTTTTCACTTAGTTACTCGCAAATTCTGTGATCTTTCTCTCTATTCTAGGAATTCTGACTGAAAAAGTGAGTGAAAAGCCAAGCTTATGGCATACTTTCACCTTGACCAAGTGGCTGTAAAGGCATGCAAGAATGGGCACTAACAGAATATACTGTGAGACTTCACATGAGCCATTTATTGTGGCTGAGTACATACTTAGAGTAGCATACGTATGAAAGGCATTTCTGGAAGAACTATACTTTCTGGAGAATATTAATGTTCTATTTCTTCACAAATTGTATTTTTTATTAGGTTTGTTTAAATGCTTTTTTGTTAAAATACCCCAAGTTATAAGGAATCTCACTAGAAGACCTTTCTCAATTGCATTATACTTTTCTAATCTTACTAGTGAGGACAGATTCTATACATATAATGATTTATTAAGTAGTACACTTTGGAGAATGCCTTTATCCATAAATTTCAAAGCCTGTCTTTGCAGACTTAAATGAATAAACTAGACAGACGTTGTGGTGTTCAGTGTTGACAGGCAAGCAGATTAGATTCTCTCATTGTTACCTATTCCTATAGTTTCACTCAGACTAGCCACCCAGCTCTGGCTCTGTTTTGTTACAAAAAAGCTATGCCATCAGCTGGAGATAGAAGAAGCCAGTTTCAGGCTCTGTAAATTCTTCCTTCCTACTGAAAAGTATACATAAAAGTTGATCATGTGCCACAGGCTGTAAAAGGCATCACATTTTGGAGGGAGGTCTAAAGGCATGGGATAACTTAAGGTTTTCATAAGAGCTTAGTCTCACATGTAGTCTTGTAAATCAAGAATAAAAACTAACAAGAAAAAACCCAAATCCTTTGAAGTATCTTGTAGGGTATGCTTACATTAGCATTTTAGTTTGTATTACAAGAACATTTATTCAGCAAATCTCCCAGCTGTACCAATCTACTATGCATGATGTGCATTAGGGAAAAGACTTGGATGATGCAAACAGGATTTCCCTTGGAAGAAAATAAGCCAGAAAAATGCTCTCCACACATGCATATAATGGGCTCCAATCAGTGATTTTAAGTTTGTGGGTTTAGCTAAAACCTATTTTAAAGTAAGCCCCTCAGGATCCAGGTAGTGTGTACAGGTCCTCAGTGTGAACACTTTTCAGAGATTTGTTGCTATTGCTGATTACTAGTGTAGCTATAGCCATAGTAATTTGAAGTTTCATGAGCATACAGCACAATTCATCCAGCCTGGTTATACTATATTGCATATTACTTGCTTTTAAATGTATACAATTTACATAAACTGTATACCATGGAGGTTTTAGAAGATGTATGTTATGAGATTGAAATATAGTCAAAGAAAGGAAAAATTATGTCTTTTTCATTCACATTTCATTGTACACCTGATCTAAGGATGTTGCTACATTAGCAAGCAACATACATCGACAGAAACATGAAACAACTGGACCTAAGGCCTGTCTGCAAACAGTATACGTGTTTGGGGGAGGAGCTTGCTATTTTGGAGTAGTTCTAGCATAGTGAGCATATTTCTGTAGACTCAGTGCTCATTACTGATTGAGGAACATTGGGTGTACTATTGAAGCAATCTTCAGTTTCTTTCAAAAGTAATCTGGTTTACGTGCATTGAGACCACTGCATGGCGTGAGGCAAAGGCCATCTAAGTGAGGACAATTGAGAAATTCATGTCAAAAGCATAGTCCTAATCTAAACTAAAACACTAATGAGTCTGAACCTTATGGACCCTAAGAAACATATGAACACATGGTTGGTTTTAAGTAACTTGGGCAAACAGATTCATAAAGGACAAGTCTTGTGAAGCAGCAACTTGTGACCTTAGTATGGACAACAGCTTGGAAATCTCTGCCTTTAAGTCTGTCCCTCATTAGTCAGCTGAGATACTCAAATTATGTGTAAGTGCACTGATTGCCTATAAATGTTCTCCATATGTTTGTCTGGTTTTGTGCCCACTAGAAAATCAGTGGTCCATTTAACAGAGCCAGACAAATTATGCCAAGTGATGGAAGTAGTTTAGCTCTTACTGGTCCATAACAGATCATGTCATATCAGTTAAGTGAAAAATTCTGTGTATTGTTCCAAGCCCTAAAAGACATCAGAGCAAGGAAGCTAAATTTAAACTGCTCTTGCTGACAACTTGACTGTTGGCAGTGGTATACTATTGGGCTGAATTGAACCAGGAAAGAACCAACTAGTTGTTAGCAGTGCACTGGCATATACCGAAGAATGTATGTTTTCTTTTAAAAGGGAATGACAAAATGCTTTAGATAGCTTCATTGTGTGACAGGCTTGACTTATATCCCAGTGTAACATCTGTCTTAATGTAGTTCGGTTAGTGATATGAAATAGAAGCCTAGTAAGGAGTTCTTTCCAGTTCATTGATTCTGAGTACTAAGGAGGAGAAAGATATTTTATTTCTTGATGCATGTTTTTGATGCATTGGGTGCTGAGTAGCATACAAGATCCTTGCTGTTACACTTTCATTCACATGCAAACACTGAGATACAGAAATAATAATAAAAAAAAATTATGAAGGATTGCAAAAGTTCTCAACTGGTCTGGTTAGCAATCTCTTGTGTCAGATTCATGTTATAAGGTGATTTCTGATCTTCATGTTTGAAGACAGTAATAAAATACATGTGGTACTTTAAAAACCAGTTGAAAAATGTCAAAGTAGCTTAAGTCCAAATATTTAGTGTAAGAAATCGACAGTATTGAATATTACTTTTTTTTTTTGGTTGTTTTTTTCTTTTAGGAGAAACAACCATGTATTTTATTTTGTACAGCATAGAAAACACAATACTCTTTTTAGTTTACTGTCTTGCCACTTACTGGTTAGCTATCCATCTGGGACGACTGTCACTAAATGAGTACTAAAGAAGTCCAAGCCTGCAAAGTGTCTGCAGGGAGAAATCCCAGTGCTGTAGTGAACAGTAATGTACATTCTGCAAGTGTGTACACAGGGGAAAGACACAAAAGGCACATCAAAGAATTTGGCATTTTCATTTTCCCAAAACTAAAGTGGTATCATTACCTAGGCAACATTCCCATTGCCCTCTGGCTGTGGACATGTGCTTTTTAGTCATGTTTTAGTAGCTGCTTTTTTTTTTTTTTTGGAATTGCCCTAATTATTTTGCTGTTACTGTCAGATACATGATTTTTTTCAGTCCTTTATGATAAACTGGCAGATAAGCAGAACACACATCAAACATATTCAAGCTTTTGTTTTGCAACAGTATATCAGAATATCTCTGTTACACCTTTCTAACCTGTAGGTGAGAGAAAAATACGCTGCAGATTTAATGCCTGTGTGTGGCTGTTTAACCCCAGCCAGCAACTAAGCCCTTCACTCGCTTTGCCACATCAGTGGAATGGGAGAGAATCCTTTGCCACACCAGTGGAATGGGAGAGAATCACAAAAGTATGAAAAATTGTGTGTGAAGATAAGAATAGTTTTTTATAATGATAATAATGATAATAATAATAATAATAATAATAGCAACACCAACACCACCATAGTTTGATCCATTAACAAAAGATGGTCACAATTAGGCTTGCTAAAGATCTATAAATATTAGTAAAGACTGCTTAGTCAGAGGTTATGTCCTTTCATCATGTCGTTGCTCTGAATCTCCAGTTTCCTATCTGTCTCTCCTATTCTGTTTTTCTACTGCTTTTCCTCATGTAAAGCTTCCCAAGTCAGTACAATTGTCCAGGGGCCACCAGTCTCCTCACACTCCTATTAGTTTTGTACTATAGTACTACAGGTTTCATTTGGGATTTTTCTTTTTATTTGGTTGGTTATTTTTTTTCCTTCTCTTTCTTTTTTCTGTGGGGTTATAGTATCCCTTACTACTGTCCCATTAGCTGCAATGGGACTAGCTGCACAAATCCACACCCTTGTCCAGTTCCTGCCAAGGCCTGAGTAGGATTCCATGAGTGGAAGAAAAGGATGCATCTTTAGTGGTGGAGAAAGAAGGGGAGAGAATAAAAGAGTCAGTGGCCTAATGATGACACAACTGCAATTACACGGAAAGGAAAAGAAATGTAATCTATCAAACTTGTAGACAAATTTCAGACACAAATAATGTTCCTGTAGCTTGTTGATGAGATTGTCTGTCTCATCAATATGCTGCTGAAATCCTAAGAATGAAGAATAGCCCTAACCATACACCATCATCATAAATTGTAATAGGTTTTATAAATACGGGTAATGGGTATGGTGTTTGCAACATGATTAAAAGGTGTGAAGCTTCCTGAAGTCCTGTAGGACTCAGTATTCAGAAATAGAGCTTCATTAGAGTAAGAAGAGGTAAAGTCCAGGAAGACCCACAACATGCAAATTGCACAAGGTTACTTTTAATAAGATCACGCTCTCCCAGAGAGAAGAAATGAGACAGAAAAGGTTACAGGTAATATTAAATAGTTTTGCAGCCTTTCAAGATAGAATTAAAGTCTTTAAATTTGCTGCTGTCAGCCTTTTCTTTCTCTCATATGAAATATGAGCTAACAGGTAAAGAGTTGTTAACCTCTATCATACCAAATATAGATAGAACCATAAAATCTGAAGAAATAATTTCTTAAAGCATAATTTCTGTAAGCACACAGTAGTCTAATTGCAGAACAAATTATTGATGGTTTTATTGCTTCATCTTAAATATTATTAAAAACTAATTTTAACTATGCATTAGGAAAACAGAAGAAGAGGGGAAGACAGTTCTTAATATTTGAATGTAAAATATTAGGTTAGGATATTATTGGAAGAATCCTTCTATTCCCTTTTCTCTTACCTGTATAATTTTTTATAATGAAAATCCTTTCCTAATAGTTCTTTAATATGCTAATAAATCTAGAATTAACTTGCATTTTTCAGGAAAAAGAGGGACAGTTTATCAAAGTCTGGGTCCACTGCTGCTATTTCAAGATGAGGGCAAACACATTCAAAAGAGAGAGGCAAAACCTGAGACAAGAAACAGTCTCTAAAAATGGTGGGGGCTGGTCATTCTCTCTCAGATTTCACAGTTCCCTTTCTCTCTCTCTCTCTCTGTACAGTTACTTACAGGTAACTGTATCTTTCAAATGTTGACAACCCCTAGCTGACTAAAATGTATTTCAGTATTAACTTTCATGTCCTGTTCTATAGGCTCATTGTTCATATTTTAATTGACATATGATTGTTAGAATAGGCCTCAAAAGCAAACTCTAATTGATTTTTCAATTAAATACGTTGGTTTTCAAAAGAGTACTTGTATTTGACTTTTGGAGACTTACGCATCATGTTACATAACAAGTGAATCAGACTGTTGGACACAATTTCTGCTTTTCTGGGAAAGTATTGATTCCTATAACAAGCCACTCTGAGACCATAAGTATTAACTACAGAAATTCTCTTGCAGTCAGAAACTGCTATGAAGTTTTACTTGTGAATGCAGCCATCACTGGGTGACTCTGCTAAACAGACTTTTCCAAGTTCTTAGTGTGTAAACCAACTTCAGGTGTTCATTATCAAGCAGTCATGTACTCTTAGTTTTGGTAATGCAAGACGAGCGAAGAAACAGTAGAGAAGAGCACCAGGGTTTAGTTTCCAATACAGATGAAAGGTATAAAATACAAACATCTGTGCTACAGTGTTACTTTTTGACCTGGGATAATGTCTAGAAAATTGCACTACGTTTAGTGACTCAGAATCCAAAGACAATGGAATTCACTTTTGTGGAACCCAATCTGTCCAGCTCTAGTCACCCACTGGTCTTCCAGCATCTGGGTCCCTGGTCAAAATTACAAAACTGTTCAATAAAAATGCTGAACTTTCTCTTAAGGGCATGCCCAGTGCTACCTGGACGTTGATGTCTATCTACCTGTATGAGGTAAATGGGGGTGTTTCCATTGGAATTTAGACTTTTGAAACTGTGCATGTTGATCGTACTGAAAAGGCAAAGAACAATGACACAGCACTGAAAACCAGCACTGTCAAGTCCCAAAAGTTGCAGATTGAGCCCTAGGTGAATGTGGATCCATGTTCTCATTCTTTCAGATGCCTGATTCCCAATGCATGCTTTGTTTGTGTTTCTTACAACTACATGATTTCCTACTGGATTATTCTCTGCGCTTTGCATCTTCATTTGCATGCTCATAGCCTGACACTAGCACCACCCACTTTATTTGAAAACACCCTGTAGATAACTACTGCGCATCAGCTGAGAGCTGCTAGACATCGCCTGAGCTGCTGCTGACATCGGCATTCATCACTTACAAGCTTTGGGCCAAACAATGCTGTTTAAGACCAAACTGACAGTGAGAACTAACTGGGTTTGGATATGAAAGCACTTTTAGTCCCAGGTATGTATTTAACATTAACAAGTGACAGGCCTCCCTGCGCATGGCAGGGAAAATGGGACAGCCTGGGAGAGTAGCCGGGTGGGTCAGGGTAAGAGTTCCTTACACAGCATACCTGCCCTATGGATGAAGAAAGGCAATACGGTGCAGGAGGAGGAGGGGTGAGTCAGGGCAGCGCTCCCAGCAAAGGGGACAGGTCACTTCCACATCGCCATTAGAGCCCCAAAGCACTCCAGCTGCCTCCTGCAGCATCTCTGCCAGCTTTCTCCGTCTGTGACCACAGCTTCTGTCAGCCGTAGGAGCAGAGGGGAAATACTCAGTGGTGACTGGCTGCTGCTTCATGGATGCTCCCTGCTTGTCTCTCTGGAAGGTTCTCTACAGGTTAACTAGTGCTGAGTCACCGTGCAATGTACAGTCACCCTATAACCAGGCAGTCAACAACTAAAATGCCGTGCATTTTAGTTTTGGAGACAATGGCATAAACTTAGTATCATAAAAATCTAATGTTAATGAAGAAGGTTATGATTAATTGTGGTTGATTTGATCTCATTTTGTCACAGAAAATCTGTGTTTCTCTTTCTTTTTTTTTTTTCCCCTAAGGTTTTGCTTCTTTATGTTGTTAGGTCAGGTCATGGTCTCCCCACTCCTGCCTTCTCCCATGATCATAATTTGTTCTTCTTAGGCTCCTAGTTGCTGTATGAAACCACTTTCCTTTGTCCAGTTCAGAGGCTGTGTCAGTCTGTCTATGTCCACCACTAGATGGATTTTGAAACCCTGTTATTCTAGTCTATAGTAATTTTGGATTAGATTGAATAAAATATTTTCATGTATGCGTATTAATACGTGGACTAGATTGCATAAAATTTGTTTACTGCAGAATCATCTTTTCTTCCTCGATCCTTGTCTGTTAGTTAGTTAGCTGCTTGGTTTTATGCCAACTGTACTTACCACAGGGCACAAGTTTGGCACTTTCAAAACCTCACCTTTTTGTATTAGATATGATAGAAGTAGCACATTAATTTGTAATGTGATTTATTATTCTGAAATGTTCAGTAAATTTAAAGTAGGAATGAGTGAAAGTTCAAAAGAGGAAAATTGACATCAAATACTTCTGTGAATGTCTGGGGGCTTTTAAGGAGATTTGGGTTGAAGTATTTTCAGAACAGTCTGTTTCTTTAACTTTCCCCCACTTTTGAGCCTGAGGTTGGCAAGAGTGACAGTGGTATTTGAAGTGTACTGATGGAGTAATGGTTGTATGCTTAAGATCTAAATTTGAACCAGCTGTTATGTTAAGGTACCAGACAGCTTTGTTTTATGGAAAACAGTAGTTGTTCTACTGGTTCTTTATACTTAGTTCAAAAAGCTAATAGTAACAATATCAGGCTTGAAATTCAGAAGCAAAGTGTTATTTCTGTCTCTCAGTATCCAAGACTATTCCTTTGGAATATTGCTGTTAACTCCCATCACTATGCTGTTACCTGAGATCTAGGGGCAAAGTGAAAACTCCAGACAAGGTTTTAGGTTAGTCAAGTTCCCTTCAGTATTTTTGCTCAACAGGAATGCGTTTATGACCTTTCACTATTGAGCTAAGCGTAAAGCTAGGTACACCGATCAAAAGCTGATATTCAAATGTCTGTCACTAGCTGGACAAGCTATTTGTTTTCCTTTGCACAAACATCTTAAGGCTCTTGTTTTTCATTAGTTTTCCTGTGCTACTCAGTACCTGTCATGTTAAAGGTGAATTGATTGACACATTTCACAGTAAACTCTCTAGGAGAGGAAGGAAAGACAGGTATAAATAGAATAAGTGGCAGAGGTCAGTAAATAGAGATGAAGATAATCTATCACCAATTATGCATTATATAAGAGATCTCAAACTGACTTTGGTTTATTGTCATGAAATTACTTCTAGTCTGGTTAGATGGGGCCCATACTTAAAATTACATTTCTAAAACCAGTAAAAAAATTCAAATCAAAACTTAGCTTTTCTCCAGAAATACTTCAATTTTCCTGATTTGCACCAACAATTTTTAAACACTCTGACTGCTGCAGTTGTTTGTTTTAATGATTATTCTTAAATACTTTTAATGGTCTTCTAATGTTCATATTTGTTGTATAGTCTCCCCTAGAATAGCATTTTAAAACAAATAGAAAAATGTATGATCACAGAGGCATGGTTTTGTTACTGAGTATTTTTCTTCTTTCTGCAAATCTAATACATCATATTTAATATTGACTGTACTAAAACTGAAAACCTGCATCAATATAAGTCAAAGCCATGTTGTATGACTGTATGCTTCAGCATGTTACAGATGAATCACCACGAAGAAAATAAACCTGAACATGATTGCCGTTGGACTATGAGTATTGTCATATTTGAGTAGTGGTGGAAATAATTGATTCAATTCTAAAGGCACAGTCCAGCATTTATTTGCAATGAGAACATGAAATCTAAAATAATTAGAGAAGAATTCTGTTGCTAGCATTAGTCTTGATTTAATTTAGGAGCACTAAAATTTTAGCAAAGTATTGTATACTTACAGATGGGTCACTTTAAAATTATCAATATAAAAAGCAGAAATGATTATGAATTTATTAGCAAAGCTACCATTTTAAGAAATTATTGCGTATAAAAACATCCAGTGCAAATAACTACTGTTCCTATTCAAGATAATTTTCCTTGAGGCCACAAATTACAGTACTGTGCAGTCAGAGCTGTGAATATGCATCATGTCTAGATACCAGCCGTATTTTAAGCTGATTCCTGCACTGAATGAAAATTTAAGCTTATTTTTACTAGTGGCGTTCTATTGAAAAAGCTCAAAATTGTACTTTTGCACATACTTAGTAACTGTATCTAATGTACACAGATACAGAAATACTGCAGTGTAAGGTGAAACTCATTACAGCTCATCAAACTTTGCCCATATCAGACATTTTAAGTATGCTTCCTCTTGCTAATTTAACTAATTCATTATTTAAAACATTGGAGAGATAAGGAAATTAAAATGTTCTTTGCTTCTCCTTTAAGCCTTGCTTAAAATTTAAATAAAAGAAACTGTTTTATGCTTGATATCAGATAATACATAATTGATAATAACTTTGAGTGCAAAAGAATAAAAGTATGTTTGGAAGGACAAATAAATATACTGGACAGCATTTCTAACATGTCAAACTATTTAGGGAAGGATATGTACATAGAGAGTGGTTAAGCCTTTGAAAATCCACAGTGCTATCTCAATTTCTGTAGATAGCTAATGCTTAATATGAAGTTATTTCCTAGTAGTTCACTTTTTTTTACTGCTTACTGCAAAAATCACATAGGCTTTGTGACTTACATAGCAAGAGTAAATTAGAAAAAAAAAATAATTAATTAAAACAGAAGAATATGGCAGCTAATGATTCTAATAATAAGCTTAGTAACTAATTTTGGTGATTTTTAAATAATGGTTTTATCAAAAATACTCTATTGTAGCACTGTTTAGAAATCAGACTTTTTATTGTATTTTTTATACATATCAGAATTCATGGGTTTTGTTGTGGTTTTTTTTTTCACTTTAGTCTTTCATGTCACAATTGTTCCTCCAATTAAAATTCATTATTCATAGTCATGTTGGCAAAATCATGACAGTGTTTATTTGCCATGAGTTAGGGTTAGGCAGTGTGACTATCACAGATTTATTAACAAATATTAGAGCAGGCCATGTATGTCTTTCAGACTAAGAAAAACTGGGCCCATCACAGATTTTGTTCATGCCTCAGAAGCCAATTTTCTTTCACTTGTCAAACAATACTGTTGATAAATTGACTGTTCCTACATCTCATAAAGATCAGGTAAATAATTCATTATGAGAAGACTGAAAGGTAGTGTAGTTGCTGGAACTTCACTGCGTAGATCTTGTTTTATTTTGTCTTTCTTTAGTAAAGTTAAAGTAAGGGTTAAACTAGCTGAAAATGAACAGGTATCTTTTTTGGTTGGGTTGTTTTGTTCTGTTTTTAATAAGCTTGCTTATTTAGGATGCTTGCTTATTTAGGATATAAATGCAAACAGATTTGTATAACGAAAACATTGTCATTATGAAAAATGGGAATACTCTAGTGTTAGTGAATATGTATGTTCTGTAAATGGTTAAATCAATAATTTAAAAGTGAAGTTTTAAAGTAGCAACTCAGAAAAGACCCTTAAATTAACATAAAAGGCTGCATAAATAATGTTAGGAACTCAGTATGGTTTAGAGCAATTGCAAATACGATTTCACAGATGCTTACATTTTTATGTTCACATTTATTTCACAAGGTTAAATGAACTGCTGTTAGCACTAGCAAAATGAAGTTTGTGATGTGAAGTTTTCTGTAGAGGCAAAGAGGCCATAATTGTCCAGGGGAAAAAAATCTCAAAGTCAAACCTGAGTTTTTTTCCTGGAGTACATCTCACAGTGATAAGTGGTGTTATGATATGCTTATGCTGTTTGGCCTTAATGGAAAAAGAGTTGCAGCACAAGAAAAACAGTCTGGCAAAAGAACTTAGAACACACAGAATAAAGGGAGATTTCTAGATTTCCATTTGTGTGTTTCTGTTTCCAAGTAAGGTATCTTCTTGTCTTTCCTGTAAAGTAAAAACTGTAATGCCTCCAAATGACATAATTTCATAGTATCTTCATAAATTAAATTACTTCCATTCACATTCTGCTCAGGATGTGGAAAAGTACCTGGAGTACATATCTGTATGGTAGAAATTCTACTCAACCTACACGTGCAAAGTACAGGCTTGAAGATTTACTGTGTTCATAATTCAGATCCTTGTTGTGTGTGATGAACAGAAAGGTTGTAGTTTCTATTTGCCAGATGTTCAGTTGCCATTTTCCAGTAAAGTAACATAGACTAGGGCTTAAGGAGATGATTAATTTCTTCATTTACAGTTTTAGACAAGGGAAAATATGCAAATTCTCTTAAATAACACGTTCTTGCCACACACACAGAGTTAATTGAATAAAGACAAGCTAATGTGTATATATAGTGCTTGCTATGTATACAGGAGATTTTTAAAAAAACAAAATATTTTTAACCCCATGTACAGCTGGTGATGCCCACTCTTCTTGCATGCACTGTATATTATAAAAAGGAAGGATATGTACAAGGAACAACTATGATGTTATTTATTATGTTCTTTAGAGGACAAGCAAAAGATGATTTGGAGGAACTCAAAGCTACCATTTATTTTAATCTGTCTACAATTAATAGTAATATATAATTACCATAAATAAATGGAAAGAAGTACATGACTAGGTGTCCTGGGCTCAGCAGCAGCAGTCATTTTTCTCCTTAGTAGCTGGTGCAGTGCTGTTTTTGACTTTCAGCCTGGGACCAGCGCTGATGTTTCTAGTTATTGCTTAAATATTTAGTCTGACCAAGGAC
>JBCJKH010028312.1:0-13337 GCA_039877255.1 Loriculus beryllinus | reverse complement strand
CAGGGTCCCGAGCGGCGGGAGCCGGCCCCGGGCAGGGAAACCGGACTCTTCCCCCGGGCACACACACGCGGAACCCCCTCTCTCTCTCTCACACACACACTCTCACTCACACACACACACACACACACACACGCACACGGAACCCCCTCACACGGGCCCCGGTGCCACCGGCGGTGGGGAGGGCGCTGCAGGCGGCAGCAGAGCGGCCGGGGCCGGGGCCCGGAGCGGCGGAACGCACCGTACCTGGCGCATCCTTCGGGTTGTCCATTTTGGAGCTCCCGTCCCACAATGCACCGCGGCGGGTGGTGCGGGCGGTGCTACGCCGCTCTCCCGCAGAGGCCTCTGGGAGATGTAGTCCCGCGTTCGTCGCTGCCTCCGCTCTAACGCCGCGGGTCTAACTACAACTCCCACGATGCCTTGCGCTCCACGCCATTTCCCGGCGGGGCGGACTCCATGTCCCAGCGGCCCCCGCGCACCGCTCCTCACCCCCGCCCCTCCCCTCCCGCCCGTGTTGTCGCGGCGGCCCTGAGATGGCGGCGGTGGCGGCGGGCGCGGCGGCCCCTCAGCAGCAGCCGCCGCCTCAGCAGCAGCCGCAGCCGGCGGCGGGAGGCGCGGCGGGCTCCGGGGAGGCGAGCGGCGGCGGCGGCGGAGGTGGCGGCGGGGGGGCCGCCGGAGGAGGAGGCGGAGGAGGAGGAGGAGGCGGCGGTAGCGGCGGCGGCGGCGCTGGGCCCGCACCGGGGTCGGGGTCGGGCGGCGGCGGCGGCGCGGCCGGGGGGGAGTCGTGGTACCTGGCGCTGCTGGGCCTGGCCGAGCACTTCCGCACGTCCAGCCCGCCCAAGGTGCGGCTCTGCGTGCACTGCCTGCAGGCCGTGCTGCCCCGCAAGCCCCCGGCCCGCATGGAAGCCCGCACCCACCTCCAGCTCGGCTCCGTCCTTTACCACCACACCCGCAACGGCGACCAGGCCCGAGGGCACCTGGAGAAGGCGGTGAGCCCGGGACCGGGGGGGGCGGCCGCGGAGGGGCCCTGTCAGCGGGGCCGGCCCGAGGGGGGTGCAGACTAACCCGCTGTCTTCTCTTGCAGTGGTTGATATCGCAGCAGGTATCCTTTTCCCGGCCGCTCTCATTGCAGCAGCCCGCATCGCCTCAGTGCCCGGCCCTGGGCATGGGGCTGCTGCTTTCCCCTCCTTCCCAGCCGGGTGCTGCTTTCCTCACGCGTGGGTTGTTGTGGTCGTTGGGCTGGTGGGGTTTTCCAGGCTGTGTTTTGTGTTCACTTAACTCTGCCGCTGCCAGATCCCCCAGTTTGAAGATGTCAAGTTTGAGGCTGCCAGCCTTCTGTCCGAGCTGTACTGCCAGGAGGTGAGTGGTGCTTGTGCTGGGGCTGCAGGGCTCTTGTGGAAGCTGCCTTTGGGCTTGGAGTTAGTTTGTTGCTGGTAGTAATAGGGGTTTATTCAGCTCCATGGAATAGACTTGAACCCCAACGTGTGAAGCTGAAGTTGTGGTCTTTCTGATTGTGAAAGTTGCTGCTGGAATTGCAATGCACCGCAGAGGAAGTTTCCTTGACCAAAGGATTTCTTTAGGCCTTATTTAGACAAAGGCAGGCTCATCTGGGGGAGGGGGAAGGTAAACGGTTTTCTTCAGGCTTTTAGTGTGTTTCCAGGCTCTTTTTATTCTTTTTTTTCTCTAGAAAAGCCTTAACTTGTCGTTACTTCCATTAAAGCAAGCGTTTGCCTTTGCTCTCCTATGCAGGGAGAAAGCCCAAGTCAGAATAATGATCAGAGCTGTTAAATAGAGCAGCCGTTTCAACATGCTTTGGGGCCGGTGTAAATGTGCATCTTACATACATGGGCTTTCTTCCTTTTCCCATCTTAAGGCTCACCACAGAATACAACGAGTTGGGAAGTTGCTGTTGTTAGTAAGGGCATTCCCAGCAGCCTGGGTTTTGTGTTGATGGGGGGGACGTTGTGTTTCTGTTTCAGAATTCAGTGGATACAGCAAAACCTCTGTTGAGGAAAGCCATCCAGATCTCCCAGCAGACCCCGTACTGGCACTGCAGATTGCTTTTTCAGCTTGCAGTAAGTGATGGAGCTGGTACTGTAGCACTGGGAGTGGGGAAAAAGGGCTAGGAAACAGCCGTGTTCCCCTTAAAAAGAGCTTGGATGCCCCAGCACCTCCCTGTTGCTGATGGAGAGACAGAAGAAATTCATAATAGTGGCATATTAATGGGCTCCAGGTTGGATCCAGGTCACTTTTTACTTGTTGAAGGCAGATAGGGGGGAGAAAGCAGCAAGGATCACCCTGTGGGCACTAGAACACAGGGGTTTGGAGGTGGAGCAGAATCAAATCCACCTTATGGCTTGCAGGAAGGACAAATGTTCCCTTAAAACCTGCTGGAATTGGAGTTTGCCAACCTGGAGTGTGCGTTTGATTATGTTCAAGGTAATTAGTGGGCAGGGATGGGATGAGGAGAGCAGCTGGTGCAGAGGCCTCTGAGCAATGTTACTCTTCCTGTTCTGTAACGTGCTCTGAGTGTGGCTTCAGCTGCACGGGTTGGGCCGTCTTCACTCGCAGGAGCAAACTGGTGCCTGGTGGGATTTGAGGGGTTTAATGCTTCTTCCAGTCCTCAGCTGTGTAACTGCTCTTCAAAGTGCTGCTTTTCCCAAGTGCTTCAGTGCTTTGGGTGGGAAGCACATCCTGAGTTAACTGAGCAGCAGGAAGAGCAGATGGCTCCTGAAGAACTACCCCTGTTTTTCCAGGTTATGCCTCTTCTCTGCTCCTAAGGAGCCTCAAGGTGTTTAACACGGCACTTGAGGGAGTTAGCTGCTCTTTACAGCTCTCTGCAGTGGAGGGTGGGTTAGAAACCAATCTGATCTTTGAAGACTGTCTTAGTAGCCACCTGGACTTGGCTTTTACCCCTTCCTGAGGAGCTTAAGCAGGCCAAGTCGGAAAATGAATTGCCAAGCTCCTTTGTGTAGCTTAGGATCAGTGAATCCTGTCCTTTTCCTATTGATTAAAGGACAAATGCTTGCTTTGTCTGAGCACTCAGAGGAAGCTCAAGTGATTTTCTCAGTACCTTCCTCCAAAAGAGTCCTTCCTTGGGGCTTCACATTCTTTCCTATATTCTGAGTGGTGTTTGCTCTCAGGCCTTTGCTTGAGTGCAGAGGCTTTGGTGTCTCTTGTACAGCTCTGTGGCTCTTACCCGAGTTAGGAACAGGCAGAGAAGTTGGCAGGAGGGGTGGGAAGTGCTGTGCCATCAGCCTCACCCTCAGCCTTTCTCTGCTCTTCTTCCTGCTGGAAAACACCCTCCCTTGTTCCAGTGGAGCAGTCCAGGGTTGTGTTGGAGCTCTTTGGATCTGACCTGCACACGATTGTAATGAATTACAACAGCTTTGTGTGGTATGAAACGGGGCTGAGGCGTTTACTTTGGCCGGGGGTAATGGTTGTACTTGGTGATCTTCAAAGTTCTTTTCCAGCCTGGTTGATTCCATGATTCTATGTTACAGCCTTTTCTTTGTGGTGAATGCCAGTGTTCCCAGAAAGGGCCTCTAAGATCAACTCCTACATTCACAAAGTAGCAGTTGAAGTGCCTGTCCTCTGTAAAGCACACAGGAGCTACATTTGTAGCCATAGCTCAGGGGGTTCCCAAGGAACGTGCTGGTCCCTTATGGCCTTTCTTCATTTCAGCAACTCCACACACTTGAAAAAGACTTGGTATCTGCGTGTGACCTCCTCGGCGTTGGAGCAGAGTACGCCCGGGTGGTGGGCTCCGAGTACACCAGGTGAGCTCCAGGGGTGTTTTACCCTTCCCACAGGAAAGCTTTTGCTTTCCTCTATATCTTAATTTGGAGATATCCAGGTTTTATTCAGAGATGGGATTACTTGGGGGGGGGGGGGGGGTAATGGCTGTGATTGAGCTGTTCCATCTTTTAAACCTGCTTTCTGGGGTGGGTTCCTCAATGCTCTTTTGTCTGTTGGATGTGAGGGGGAGAATGGCAGATTTCTGGGGGTTTCCTCAGGGTTTCTATGGACAGTTGTGGTTTGAGGAACCGTTTCTATTGAGTTTGATGTTCCCTTTCATTTCAGAGCACTGTTCCTGCTAAGCAAAGGCATGGTAAGTTGCATGGACTATTTACTTATTTAACCTAATGCACAGAGCTGCAGAATGCAGAGAGACCATTTGTTTTAAAGTATTTGCATGCTTATATGTGCTTTAGCTGTTCTGTTTTGTCCATGTGGGCATGCCCAGTATTAAAATACATCTGAGATAAGGCTGAAGCCTGTGGGATTCTGGGGAGGTTCTTGTGAATAGCTTTGTCTTTTATTTGCTTTTCTCCTTCATGATGACAAAAACTTTTCTGCAAGGAGCAAGAACAACTGCAAATGATCCCTGGAGCCCTTGTAATTCGGGGTGAAGGGATCTGGCCATGTGAAAAGGCTTTTGCTGTTGCAACAAGATGGCTTTGAGTCTGGTTTTGTCTTCAGGAGACCGATGTACCCCGGGCTCTGCTGTGGTTCTTCAAGTGTTTAAACCATTTAGCACAAAAAGAATGATTTCTTTTTTCCTGTTCAATTTTACAGCTCCTTCTAATGGAACGGAAGCTGCAGGAGGTGCACCCTCTCCTTACCCTTTGTGGACAGATAGTTGAAAACTGGCAAGGAAACCCCATACAGAAAGAGTCATTACGGGTCTTCTTCCTAGTGCTACAGGTCACACATTACCTGGATGCTGGGCAGGTACCTAGGAGTTGTGCTTCTTCCAGTTCCAGTGTGAAAAGGAGGGAACAAATACTGCCCCAGGAGTAACTGAGCTGGTGTGGGGTGATGAAATGAGGAGGAAAGCAATGGCATTCTTTTCTTCTTCCTGGAGGAAAGGTTTATTGTGATCCACTTAGAACCACGCTGGCTGCTCCCACTTCCACGGGATGTTGGTGGAGATAACAGCCTTTGTGTCTGAATTTGGAAGACATTCTGAGTATCTGTGGGTTGATGGGCAGATATGAAGGGCTGATTTGGGTGACATGGTCTAGGATGAGGCATCCCTCCCCATGGCAGGGGAGTGGAACTAGATGATCTTATGGTTCTTTCCAACCCAGACTATTCTACGATTCTATGCTGCTTGTTACTCCTGGAAGTAGGCACTGGTGTGACTTATGCATGGTCTCATTTCCTGAATGGGGGGGTTATTTATTGCCTGGCAAGTTTTCCCAAGCAAGGAAGCACTGAAACCTGAGGGCTGCAGCAGGTACATGTGATGTGGCTCCTGTCCTGCAGGTGAAGAGCGTGAAGCCGTGCCTGAAGCAGCTGCAGCAGTGCATCCAGACCATCTCCACACTGCACGACGATGAGATCCTGCCCAGCAACCCCGCTGACCTCTTTCACTGGCTGCCCAAAGAGCACATGTGTGTGCTGGTCTACTTGGTGAGGAGCTTTTTCCTTACTTAGTGTATATTATCAGTAATGAGGGATTGGCTCGGGATTGCTTGGAGCCAGTGGAAGGTCCACACCATGTGCTGCTGTATATTCCACTGGCAGTTTGATTCTGCTTCAGTATCTGAGAGACTGTCGCTCTCAGTGCTTGAAGACACTGTGCAAGAAGCCTGGAAATTGAAATGGGACTTTATTCAGATCCAAATCATAGAATCAGGTTATTGATTCGGATGAGGTGGAGCTGTGTTGGCTTATTTTTACCACCACAGTGACAATCTTGACTTCAGATTCCTGTAACTAGTCCTGCTGTTTCCTGAATGTGATCATAATGTGAAATGTGTCACTTTTAAGTGGCTGAGGAGTTGTGGGAACTTCCCAGACCTTTGCAAAGATCATTCCTTTTAACCTCTCCTATGTTTTCCGGCAGGTGACAGTGATGCATTCCATGCAAGCAGGGTACCTGGAGAAGGCTCAGAAGTACACAGACAAAGCACTCATGCAGCTAGAGAAGCTAAAAAGTAAGGATAAGGGTTATAATTCTGCAAGATTCCATTCCTTGTTGCTAATTTAAACAAGACCACAGCTACCTTATTTAGCTCTCTGGGACAGGCCTCTCAGTTTGTGTCTGCTGCATCAAAGTACTTCACTCTGGTTTATAACTGAGTGGTTACTTTAGGTACAGAAATCAAGTTTGGGGGGGGGGGTGTTATTGTAACTCAGTAAACTGGGCTGTAGGTGTGGGACAAGGTGTTAATATTGTCTTAAGTTCACTTATTGAGTTCCTTTTGTTCCCTTTCCAGTGTTGGACTGCAGTCCTATCTTGTCATCATTCCAAGTCATCTTGTTGGAACACATTATCATGTGTCGGCTTGTCACGGGACACAAAGCTACAGCGTTGCAGGAGGTAAAGGGGGTGTCAGCATTGCCCTGGTTGTGGATGGAAGCTGTGATAGCTTGTAAAACATGGGAATTTCAGTGGTGAGGAGGATACTTGGGCTCAGATGGGGATTCCAGAAGTGTTAAACTGACAGGTACTTTCAGGCGTGACGATGCTCTGGCTGCTGTGACTCTGAAGCCATGGAATTAGCCTCCTCTTAAGTATCCCCTTTAAGAACATTTAAAGTTGCTTATGCAATCAACATTGGTGGGTGCCTCCAGCATCCTGATCTTACCTTGCAGTGTGACTCTGGTATCTTTTCCCTTAGCTCTGTGTTCCTGTTCTTTCCAAGTATTTCTCAGTTTTGAAGGTTCCCTGCCTTTCTGTTCCTTTCCTCCTCTCACATAGTGTGGGGGAAGGAAGGGTGTCCTTTAATGCAAGACAGAACTGTGCTGCTTTTCTGGGATTTTAAAATCCTGGTTATGCATCCTTTACTTTGAGCACATGCTGCTGGATCACCCCAACCTCTGTGTCAGCTGCCTCTCGAGTGCACTTGTGGAGTGGGGGAAATTCATCTGCTAAAAGAATAGTCATTGGTTCTGGCTCATGAAGCTCCTACCCTAGGAAAGACCCTTATTCCAGCTTTTCTGTTGTGTTCCAACCGCCATTCCCAGCAGGGATTTGTGACTGGCTTTGCAGGTGGAGCCACCATATGGTGGAGCTGCTGCAAAGCAAAGAGGCTTGTGGAACAGGAGTGGAGCCGCGTATGCCTGGGCCTAGGAGCGTGACCTGGGTCTTGAACTGATCCCTGCCACATCCTGTGACACAAGCAGATGGATTTGGGGCATAAAATGAGATAGAGAAAATAAAATAAATACTTAAATTTAAATAAATAAATACTTAAATGTCTTAAATACTTCTTTTTCTGCTACCAGATTTCCCAAGTGTGCCAGCTCTGCCAGCAGTCACCCAGGCTGTTCTCCAACCACGCTGCCCAGCTGCACACCCTCTTGGTAAGTGGCTGTGATGAGTGGTAAACTTTACTGTCTGGCAGACCCTTCCCAAGACTCCTCAGCAGGAGCTAAGGTGATGCAGCTGCTGAGAGCTCCTGCTGAGCAGTGGGGCTGCCTTGACCAGTCCTGCTCTGGGGACTAACACTTGAGTTGTTGAAGCCTATCAAAGGCTTGAATCCCTTCCTTACTACCTTGTAGTAAGCGTACAAGGTGAATACACAAGGGCTATACTGTGCACATTGGAGACAGTATGTTGTGGGAACTGTGTAAGAGGGAGAACTTATGTTTGTGTATTACAGGAAATGGAGGGTTTCTTGGCTAAATGAAGGGGGGAAGGTTACAGGAATACACCAGTTTGAAGGCCTTTATGTATTTTTTCCCAGATCCACACAAAACTAAGACCCGTTGGTTACCTTTATCCCTGCTAATCCCTGGGGTTGCTGTGGCTTTGTGGGGGCCTTTCCTCTTTGCATTCTTGTGTTACCTTAGAAAGACCATGTCTTCTGCAGGGGCTCTACTGCATCTCTGTGAACTGCATGGACAACGCAGAAGCACAGTTTACTACAGCACTGAGGGTAAGATGTTCTTCCCAAACTATTTCCTTAGGGATGCTGCAATTGTGGGGGTCACTGAGCAGTTGAGGCTGGAAGGGAAACCTGGAGACTGTCTCAGTTGCATTAGCTTGGGGTTTTTTTCTGTGCTAATAGAAATTCAGGTCAGGAGCTGGCAAAATATCAGCCACCAAACCTTTAGTTGGGTGAGTAAATTCTGAGTGAGATGCTGAAGGCTTTAACTGTGTTGTCGGTATCTCGTTTGTTTTAGCTCACTACACATCAAGAACTGTGGGCATTTATTGTGACCAACCTAGCCAGTGTATACATCAGGGAAGGCAACCGGCACCAAGAGGTGAGCTGCTTCCTGACTCCTGTTCTAAACACCAGCACTTCCTTGGAGATTGGTGCTGCCCTGCTAGGATTAGCTTTTTCCTCTAAGCATATTGCAGGGCAGTGCCTTGTCCAGCCAGGCAGCTCCTGCTTCAGGGACTCCCCTTGCCTCATTCAGCCTCTTTGCTTTAGCTTCCATCTGTGCAGGGGGTTTATGAGATGACACAAACCCCAGCAAGGCTGAACAAACAGCCAGGAATAGGAATGTGCATGTGTGTGTGTGTGTGGTGCTTCAGTGCTGTGCCTGAAGCCACAGTAACACCGTGCTCCAGCTGCCTCATCCCTCAGTGGGGAGTTCTCAGAGACACACTTGCAGGTTTCTTATGAAGAGGCTGTGAATGATGCTTTGATTCTTCACCAAACACACAGAACCCCTTAGGGAGCAAAGCTAGGAATGAAATACTCTTGAGTCTCTTAGTTGATTTCTGGTTTAAATTCAAGAGCAAACCTGATGAAGCATTCGTGGGGCTCTTGAACAGCTCAGCTCTGACAGGTACAAGTTTCCTGAGGAAATGCTAACATTGTCTAGAGCCTTCTATAAAGTCAGGGAAAGCCTATTTTGTATAAAACTTGGTTTTAGGATCAAAATGGGTGTGAAAACTCTTAATATTGGTATGTTTGTGCTATGACCAAAGTAGTGCAAGTGAACCTTGAGTTTATTTGTGGCATCTCAGCCTGGCCATCTGAGAAATGCTGATTATCCTTTTATTCTCCTTCCCACTTTGCAGCTTTACAGCTTATTGGAAAGGATAAATCCAGACCATAATTTTCCTGTGAGGTGAGAATTCCAGAAGCTCTCTCCATGCTGCTGTTGTGTTGGTGATGCTGATACTGGATTTGTAATAGGCTGTTTGAAAAGAAAACAAAATCATGAACCTCTTTTGAAGGCAGAAGCTCTGCCCTTGTGCTAAATGCAATGTTTTATTTGGAGGTTGGATTATTGGGCAATTCCAAGGAATCTGGTGTGTGCTGCATTGATCCCTGTGCAGCACCTGGATTCCAACACCTTGCTTTATCTGTAGCTCTCACTGTCTTCGAGCAGCAGCTTTCTACATCCGAGGTCTCTTCTCCTTCTTCCAAGGAAGATACAATGAGGCAAAGTGAGTATGAAAGGGTGGGGAGAGCAAAATGGAGACATGGAATCCAGCTGGTTAAGATCAAACTAAACCCCCTGAGGCCTCCCCTTGCAAGCCTGCAGCTTTTTCTCCCTGGGGATTTGGGCACCTTCTCTTTTATCTGGGAGAGAAGCTTCAGGGAGCTGTTGGGTTTAGATCTCTCTCATGCTCCCTCTGCAGCAGCATGGAGCAAAGCTTTCCAAAGGAGGACTCTGTTACCACTTAGTTTTGCTAAGTAAAGGGTGAGGTTTGGGAGTGAAGCCCTCTGTTTAAGGTCACCTGCAGCACACCCTTAGTCCTGAGTGCTAATATTTGCCAATTGGATTCATTTGGTTCTTGATAAAGCTTCTTAGAGACTGGAGGGAAAGGAGAGGCTCTGAACTCCCCTTTTTTGCTCTGGCTTAAGGCGATTCTTGCGAGAGACATTGAAAATGTCAAATGCAGAAGACTTGAACCGACTGACAGCGTGTTCCCTCGTGCTCCTGGGCCACATATTCTATGTGTTGGGGAATCACAGGGTAAGTCTGCTATTGCCATGGAAACATTCCTCTTGTCGCTTGCCAACAAGACCTGCTGTGAAATGAGTGTTACTTTAAGGATGCTCGTTTGGTGGTGTCCCACCAACAGCTGGCAGCTTGTTGAGGTACATGATTCCAGAGCTCTGTGGTTAATAACACTTGCATAGAGTTAAAGGTTTTCTACAAATGTGTGTTTCTGTAATGCCTGAAATCTCTTAAAAGAGCTGAATAAAGGACAAATACCATGGTTCAGCTGGGTTGCTTGGGAAGGAATTGTTGGGAGCAAGCTTCTTAATTCTCCCCACAGAATATAGGAAGTGTTTCTGTTATCTTGCATAATGCCTAGGCCAGAGCAGAATTCCAGACACCTTTAGATACAATGTGTTTGGGTTGTTGTCCCGTTCAGCACTTTTCCTTGTTAGTTAGTTACATTGCAGTGTTTGAAGTAGACACATGTTTTGTCTCAAATGTAACAGCTCCAGGTGATGTCTGTTTGCAAGAGGGGGACACAAATCATAGAATCATAGAATAGTTAGGATTGGAAAGGACCTTGAGATCATCCAGTTCCAACCCCCTGCCATAGGCAGGGACACCTCCCACTAAATCATTCCTGTCCTTTTCATTTTGCTATCTGCTCTTCCCTAGGAAAGCAACAACATGGTGGTGCCAGCCATGCAGCTTGCCAGCAAGATCCCAGACATGTCTGTGCAGCTCTGGTCCTCGGCTCTGCTGAGAGGTAAGGTGGGAGGAGGTTTGAACTCCAAAACAGCAGCAAAGAACCTGGTGCTGGGGGTTTGTGGTGCTGCCAGGACCCTAATGAGTGCTGCTGCAGCCCTGCTCTGTGCCTCTGGCAATGCTGTCAATAGCAAGGGGGCTGGAGGACCCTAGGGTGAGAAGGCTCCAGTGTGCCCATGCTAGCAGCAGTTGGGTTTCTCCTGCTGTCACTGGCTGGCAGTTTGTGATGCTAAGACCTTGAATGGATGCCCCTTGAGAAAAGGGCTCCATTGGCACTGGTGCTGCTCTGCTTTTCATTGCAGTTCCAGCTGGGATAAACCCTTCGCTTAGGCTTTGCCTCTGTTTAGGAGCTTGATTCAACAACAGAGCCTATTGCAGTGGTTGGACTCAATGAGCTTAAAGGTCTTCTCCAACCTAAACAGTTCCATGGTTCTATACTTCATATGTAAATATTGTTTCCTGTGATCCAGGCTGGCCCCAGGATGCTTTGTTCAAATATTGACCAGTGTCTTGGCAGACTGTCAGCATTAATGCTGCAAGTGATTTGCTCTCAGTAGAAAATACAGCAGCAACTCTACCCTTTACCCCACAGCTTCAATGTGTATTAAACTGCCACGTTCACCCTGCCCTGTGCTGAGCACTGTGGGCCGGGCTTATTTGCTGCTTTGCTCTTGCCTTTGCTACAAAACTGCTTCCAGGCAATTGAAAGGACTTTTCTTGCTCATGTCCAAGTGGTAGTTCTCCTACAAAACATGCCAAGAGTCCAGTTTGAACCTGCTGTGGCTGAAACCTCACCCTGTGGACCTCTGGGTGTATCCAGTAGCCTGGGAGCAAGGAGAGGCAGTTTCTGCTTTGGTATTTCCAAAGATCTTCCTCTCTGGAACTACCTTCTCTAGAAGAAAAGGTGCCTAATGAGGAGTAACAGGACACAACCACACTTCCATCCATAGGAAGTGCAGCAGCTCAGCCCTTGCCACGCTGTGCTGCTCATCATTGATACCTAAAACATGCCTGATCCTTAGTAGGTTCCCAGTCTGAAACCTGTTTGAGCTGATCCCTATGAGTAAACCTTCCAGAGAACAAGACACGAGGAGCAGCTTTCCGTGTGTGCAGAGCAGGAGAGTGCTGCGGTTCCCTGAAGGCAAGGATTTGCATGGAGAAGAAGTGGAGCTGCAGAGGGAAAGCTGCGGATCTGTCCCGTCCCCGCTAGATGGGGCTGGAAGCTAAAAAAGCCAAATGCCAGTGGCTCTTGGGTTTTTTATTGGGGTGAGGAGTTTGCTGCCTCCTCTTGGAGCTCCTCAAATGGTAAGATTTAATTGTTGGAAGCTAAAATAGCATCAGAAAAGGGCAGGCTCCGGGCTCCCCTGCTTTCCATGGAGGTTTCCACCCGAGCTCACCTGAGGATATGATTCAGTCATCAAGGAGAAGGAAGAGCCTCCTCTGAGCAGAGGAGGGTGTTTCGAGGTAAGCACATGCTGCTCCTGTCTTCCAGACCTGAACAAGGCCTGTGGGAACGCCATGGATGCCCATGAGGCAGCGCAGATGCACCAGAACTTCTCCCAGCAGCTCCTGCAGGACCACATTGAGGCGTGCAGCCTTCCTGAGCACAACCTCATCACGGTAAGCAAGCTTCCTCTGGTAGCTGGGAGCAGTCTGGAGGGAGAACAGCCCCCTTTGCTTGCTTTTCCTGTCCCTTTCCCCGGCGGAGCACGCTTCTGAGTTGCCAAAATCCAACCTGCTTCCTAGTACTTCAAGAGGAGTGAGAACAGAAAGAGGAAGCGTGGCTCAGTTAGGGCATTGTTATGAAGGTATTTGATGAGGAAGGTCTTTGTTTCTTAGTAGTGTTTCCTTGATACACCAGAATTTATACATATGGTTTGTAATGCCTTTTGTAGTGGGTAGCCACTTCATATTGGTGACAGCTACTGCTTCTGAAAGACAGTTGGTGTGTTCTCAGGTGTAGGTTTGGTGTTCAGGTGATCCAGTCTGCCTGGGCTGGGGAATGCTTTGTTGTGTGCTGCAGAAAGCACACTTCCTGCTGCTACTTCAGCATTCTAAGTTGGGGGTTTGGCTTTTTTGACTTCTCTCTAAATCTGGATTTCCAGTTAACACCATGAGATGTCTGCTAAGCCACCGCCTTAAGGATTCTTTGCATTGCAGCTATTGAATTCCTTCCTGTCAGGAACATCTGTAACACTGGTTTTAAAATGCAGAGTGGTTTCCAATTGGGCAATGGCATAAGGCAGTCTCCTGCTCTGAACTGAAATCATGTCCAGTTATGAGAGATGGGAGGAAGCTGGTGTCTTCTGGGGAGAAGAAAGTGGGTGGAAAGGCCAGTAGGAAGATGCCGCATGTTAGCTTTGTCTGCAAAGGGATCCTGAGACATGTAGGAATGAGGGTGCTTCTTATTGGTGCAAGTCATCTCTACCTGTAAGAGCAGGAAATGCTTTCACTCCATCACCTCTGGCCCTGGATTCAGCACGGGAGGTTTGGAATGACGGGCATGTGGAGTGGCTCCCAAAGAAACACTTTGGGATGGGAGCTCTAAAAACAAAGTCAAACCTGATCATCAACTTCTCCAGCTGAAGCCTCTCATTACCTGGAGGCAGTGGATGGCTCTGGCCTGGCCTGGTCCCTCCCCAGGCAGTGGCTGTAGGATTTTCATGCTCTTTGTTGTCTTGCAGTGGACAGACGGACCACCTCCTGTACAG
>JBCJKH010028307.1:0-21045 GCA_039877255.1 Loriculus beryllinus | reverse complement strand
AAGAAACAAGACTATATGAGAGGGATGAAACAGCCTCAAGGTAGAGAACATAAATAACTGAACCTAAGTTCAAGGCAGATGAACCTAAATACCTAATAAGGTCAAAACCAAACCATGTTCCCCTGAGGGATGGGCTTATCAGTAGGGAGATATCATGAGCACAAGGGATGGGGAAATGTGTAGGGCCTGTACTTGTGACTGCCTTATATAACAACTCCCAAAATGTAATAGCTTCCATTTTATAAGATAAAGATGCACGTACTTGAAGAGTGAGCTAAAAAAATCCAGGACTCCTGGTCTGACACCACACTACCTCCTACTGTGGACACACTATTAAAATAACCACAACTTTAATAGAAACTTCACCTCTCAATATTCCCAGTTAATTCAGTTTGACATCAAGTGTTAACAAAATGCAAAATAGGTCAAAGCCTCTCATTAATGTTCCCTAAACACTCCCATGGGAGGTGGGAAAGATGTTGCAAAGGCAGATGAATCTGTTGTTTTCTGGTGCTCATCTGCAGCTGCAAGAGTCCAACTTTACAAAAGTCATAGTAAAAAGAGCCAGCAACTATAATGACAGTACTTAAAATGCTGGTATTTTTTCCAATCAAGAAGGTTAAGGAGAATGGTTACTGCTTTTCACTGGCACATTCCAAATCCGAGTCTCCATCTTCAGCTTCTGTATCTCCATCCACAGCAACCTTGAGTGCAGTAACTGGGGTGTCTTCAATATGGTCAGCAGGATCCTGAGCAACAGGGGTGTTAAACTCCTCTTCTGAGTAACTAGTGGAGAGCCCTGTTGGGAAAAATGAAACTCAAACTAAAACCAATTCCCTACCATGAAAGCCACTTCTGTTTAACTGCAGCTTCTAGCACCAAAATCAGTGTCTGCAGGAAAGCCAACTCCAAGGATGACCAGCAAGTTGAGTTTCACTTCAAAGACAAAGTCATCACAACTTGGCATGGCAACTAGGAAGCATAGTTCTGAATTAGCTTTGGAGGAGTGTAACTGTAGAAACAGCTCAAATTTGAGAGTTCCACGTTTTACTACTGACTAGAAAAGCAACCCATACCCTCTCCTTTAAACTCGCTCATCAATCAGCTTCATGAGCTTCTAAGGCTAAAGACCTTAACATCAACACTTCAGTTCTGAGCTGGTTACCATTGTGTTGTGACTGGCTGTGGCACTGCATCTTGGCCTGCCTGCGCTCCAAGGCCAGCTGCCTGTTCTTCTTGATTCGCTCCTGCTGCTCATCTGTGAGACTTGTAGCAGACACAGAATTGAGCTGTTCTGCATTTCCAGAGCTGGAACCTACATCTCCAGCTGCTGTATCCAGTTCATTGCTTACCCCTTCGCCATCTGGTAAAAAAATGAGGGAAAAGCAGTAGAATTAACATTTTCACCCTAGAGAGATCTACTGCTCAGTATCTGTCAAGAGAACATATTTAAAGCATTTTTATGCTCTACACTTTAAAGTTGCATTGACAACTGAAGATCAGTCCACAATTTACTTTTAATGGGCAATTTTCTGCCTAGGTCCACATACCTGATATTCAAAGTAAAGGACAAATGCTTATCACATATCCTGAACACACAACAATAAATGTCTGAGTTTAGAGAGGCAGAGCTCTGAGTTAGCAGTCATGAGTTGTGCCTGAAGGTTAAAAAGAGACAGTAAATGCAAGCAATCCCTATGGAAAGGCGACACAATTTTCCTCCTATCCCTACTACTAATAGGATACTGTCCTTCAGGAAGCTGCAGGACTAGCTATGGGAATCATACAGAGGTTCAAACACAGACATGGAACAATCAGTTTTGAATTTAGTGTGCCACTATTATGGAATATTTACTCGTTTGCCAACATTAAAACATGCAAAATGGAGACAGTCCAACTCCTTCAGACAAGCTTCATCACCAACACGAAGCAGAGCATTCTTAAAAGCATCTAAGGCCCAGAATGTCTGCGCCTCTGCACTACTTAAAGACTGTGAATAAAGAAGTTAGCTGACAACAAGCTTTTGGTTATTCTAGCTTGAATTTTATTTCAAAACCATGAGATACCTAACTCAAGCTTTTCAACTGGACTGAGCAGTTGCAGCAGTACACTCACTGACACAGTTTAGAACAGACCAGGACCATATTTAAGTACAAATGTATGGAACCATCGCACAGAAAATCTGATGACTCTACAAACTCTGTCGGCAGGAACCATTGGTTTTACTGTCTGTGGCTGCTCACGGCTGCATTCATCCCTTGTGAATGCAGCCAGCAGTGAAACCAGCCACAGGTCCCCAACTCCCCAGAGGTTGTCCCTGCAGGTGAAAACACCTTTCCCAAGGACTGGCTGGTCTGAGAGCTGAGGTTCATCTGAAGATATACTGGACAATGACAGGTAATTGTTTCACCATCAAAGTGTGAACTCCTCCAAATGACCTTAGGAACAACTTCTAAACACTCTTATTTCTGCCAAATAAATTACTTTCAAGCTATCAAATTAACTCTGCTCCCTCTTAAAAAAAAAATCACTGTTTGTTTCTACTCTTAAACCATCATCTGACTGGAAGAGACTCTGGAATTACCTACTTGTTAAGTGGACTTTGATAATGGAAGACAGACATTACACTGCCCACAATCTAAGTATTTTCCCTTTAGAGAACACTACACTCACTGCAACAGTGTGTAGTATAAACAGTATAACGAGCCTTGATTTCTGCACTAATAAGACCCAAGAGCTCTCCAGACTGCACACTCCTAAGTACAATACAAGCCAGTGTGTTCACTTAGTAATTTCAGTTTGAGGATTTTTTGGAAGAGTATTTCTAACAATGCTGGTAATAATACCCATTTTCCATTTCCTTTCAGTAGACCACACTATTTATTGTCATATATATATATGTAGCATTTTAGTCCAAGCACCAGTTCAGGTTTGCAATTTTACATCTCACAGAAGCTTGGTTATAAAATAGGGGACCACTCAACAATTTCTTCTACGTTAAAAATTTATCATGATCATTAATTTCTTGTCATTAGGAGGAGAAGTAAATTTTAAGCACAATAGGCATACCTTTGTTATCTGCAAAGTCTTCATGTATAATAGGAAGATCAAGTCTAATCCGCTTTAGGCAGGTCTGCAAATGAGAGGCTAAAATAGTGATATTTCATCTGTAACAAAATCTCTCATGCAACATGGCTTTGGTTTTAACACCACTCCCAATTTCTTTCTAACTCTGCAAAAAAATTCTCCTTTCATTACACCTCTGTTTGACCCACAACTTTTAATGCTGTGGTTCATTCTCTTAGTCATTTATTTCCCACCAGCCAGGTGAAGCAGCCTTCTTCAGAAACCTTCTTTTGCAGGTTCTAACATTAACAACAAACCCCCCAAACCAATCAGTTTCAGCACTCTTAAGCAAATTATTTGACTAAAGATATCCTGAAAAAGTCAAAGCCAATTCTCCAGCATTCAACTAAAGAAAGTTTATATCTAAATGTAAATTTAAACACTGGGAAGAGCTATTTTTAGAAAGAGAGACATTAATTTCAATAATACTATATTCCTTAGCAGTATGTACAACTTAAGTTTTCCTGTATTGCCTAACTGCTCTCCTAAACTTGCTTCTTAGACTATGCAGTACTGCATGAGATAAAATACCAGGAGCAACACGTACCTGAACTTCCTTTTTGTTTCCCAAAGACTCAACTCTGTCAATAAAATCCTCAAATTGCAGTTTTGGATATAGCCTATGAGCCCAGTGCTCCATGTGTCGCATGAGAGTCTTTAGGTCCTCTGCCTAGAGCATAGGAGATGACATCCAGCTAGTAAAAGCTAAGTCAGGAGACTGCAGAGGGAGACGGGACAGTAATGTTTCTGAAAGCATTAAGCATCTGAAGCTTGAAAGTCTCTTGAAAACTGAAGTGATACGAATGCATGGGTAACCCTTCCTCCCACAGCCAAATCTGAAAGTGCAATTTCAAGCTATGAGAAGAACAGCAATCCAAGTTCAGGAAGAGCATTTAGATACCGCAAAACATCTGACAGCTTCTAAGAAGCTGGCCTTAAGACAACTTAGGTCTGAATCCAGGCTGAAAAGAATCCACAAGGACACAGGCTGGTATTTATTCTGATGCTCAGAACACACAGAAAATGTACATCTAAATCACATCATCTGGTAAAGATTTCTGCTCAGAGCAATGGTATCGCCTTGTTTGTTTCTGTCTTTCATTGATGCCATGAATGCTGCCTGTAAAGCAGAGCTGCACAGGCATCCTTGCAAGTGTGCTGATCATCTAATAATAGAAGAAAAATCAGTTTTTAAGTGTATCCAAGCCAATGAGACAGTCTGTAGAGTAAGTACCACTTTCTCTTTGCTTAAGTGGTATGTCACAATTTTTCAACATTAAAGCCTTTGTGATAGAGGTGTCGCAGCAGCACCAGAATATTTTCACTAACAAAGATAACTGATCATGAAATGAGATGTGTCCTGGTTTTGCCCGAGACAGAGTTAATTTTCTTCCTAGTTGAAAAGGCACTCCAGACATACTAGGCAGTCTTGTTAGCCTGCTGCAATTTCAAAACCCTTCTGTGGACAACAGAGTCACAGACATGATATTTTAGTTTTGGAGTAGAGGAAAACAGTTTTACAGTCAAATATGGATTTTATTAAAATATTAATGTATATTTGTATTTCATTAAATTTGCAATTACAAACCCCATCGGGGTATATTACAATACTGCTAAAAGCTAGCTAACCAGAGTATAATATCAATTTTTTCCTGCCAGTTGGGCAGCAAACTATCAAATCCCAGGGACAAAACAGAAGGTCCCTACATCTTACCTCGTGCCCTTTACCCTTGAACTTTACATTGTCAAACATGTGTCTTAGGGCTGGAAGTCCTCTTTCTGAGATTAGCCTGGTAATAGCAAATGGGTGATGTTATTTGAAACCCATACTACTTCTAATTAACAAAAATAATAAGAAAAAAACAAACAAAAAAACCCTGCAAAGAAACAAAACCCCCTCAAATTACTTTAAATAGCCTGAAGCTGCAGAGCTCTGTTTGAAAGATACACAGAATATTTAATTGATATACAAATAACGGAATTAGAAGTCATGAAGAAAACACAGGGTAGACTACTGCAAAACAAAGGACAGACTACTGCAAGACTCAAGACTATTATTATTATTTAATTCACCATATATGTATGTACATACATCTACATACTTCGACTTCATAGTCTAAGAAGCTTTTTGCTTTTGATGACATGGAAACAAAATCGAATGGTCAGGTCTAATAACTACACTGGCCAAGTGAAACTGCTTAGATGAGTGACCATCACCTTGCGGTATCACTGACTTCATCAGTGTATTTAAAACAGAAAAAATGGAAAGTTCAGATTCTTTCCATTGCTTATAAAGAACTTAGACCAGTTTTAGTGGTAATAGCAAAGAAAATATTAAAATCCCTTATACAGAGTTTATCCAGCCTGTATGTAAGTCACGTGTAAGTGTACTTTAGGTACTGTCTTGAAGTCATCATTATACTGAGGTTTATTTTGATGCAGACTTTAACTAATCAAAGAAATCTATAATACAATATCTGAAAAAAAATAAAGAAGATCCAGCTGGAAGAGTCCTATGTTTAAATAATAAATTATCTTTTATAGTACTAGTCATGTACTAAGTCCCAAGAAAACTTCAAGAAAGACTATTAACAGCATTACACAGGTAGGCAAGGAATAAAAAGGTTGATACGTGCCGTGAGGTGTCCCTGCCCATGGCAGAGGGGTTGGAACTAACTAACTACTCCATGATTCTATGACACAGTGTACAAGAGGCATTTCCATCTCTAAAACTCTTTATTTGGCTCTGACGAAGCAGGGAACACAGTAACCTTAATCATTTCCCCACAGCCATATACCAAATTCATCATAGAAAGGAGTATTTTGAAAAACTATTACCTCTGGGCATCTAGTTTAGGCATTGGCCTTTTAACTGCTTTCCGTACAGCTGCAGCAGACTCCTTTGCTTGTGACTGCTGGTTCCCATCTGGTTCTAACAAAGAAAACAACAAACTTTAAGTATATAATGCAGTTGGCATCAACTAGAATTGCATCATGTACATGTTAAGTTTCTACCCTATCAAAAAGGCAGGTCACAAGTATTCCACTGCAGGTACAAGACTCCAAAAGGAGTATTTCACATTGCTTCTCCAACAAAACAGACTGGAAATAAATCAGTCTCTTAAAATATACCGACGAATCCCCTTTTCTAGCAAAGTAAGCTCCTTTAAAAGGAAATTTTCTAATTTTAGAACTTTTAGATTGTATTTCTGACAAGAATGTACTAACAGTAAATGTTGTTTCTAAGTGTTAAGAAACAGAGTATCAATAAACATGATTTGATAGGTGTGCCTCAAGATTTCCACTGATAATTCTGAAAGCCAGACCTAAACCATCAGCAACAGACAGAGCAGGGATAATGGCAAACATGTTTATCACTACTCCTTCTTAAATCCAAGTAATAAAAAAAGAGAAGCAATGGTCACACCTGTATAATTATCTACAAACATTTTGTCAGAAGAGCTTGAATTTTAAAAGGATTCAATTGTGAACATATTTTCACGGAATCTACGAGAAGAAACTTTCCCCACAAGTTTGACAGCATAGAGTCAGTAACAATATGAAGCTGTGAATTGCTCTTATCTGCACAAGGCCATTTTTACGCAGTAAACTCAAGACAGTGAAGGACACTATCAGTAATACTGATTTCACAGTATTTCATTGCCCATACTGGAAAAAAGGGGTCAGGGGTGTTCACCTTCATTAGCTTGAGCCCATTCAGCATCGTCTCTTCCTGGAGAGACAGGAGGTGGGAGAGGTGGGAACCTTTCATCTTCTGTGTTTTCATAGTCAGGAAGATCAAACAAATTGTTCTCCAAGAGCTCCATCATTGCCACAGGTAAGCTTTTCTAACCTCCTGCAGGAAATACCAAAAGCATTTAAAAAGAGAAGGCTGACACAAAAGCAAATAAACATCAGTTACATACAGCTTTCACAGAAAAGAAATGCCATCTAATAAAGTGTCATACAAATTAAGCAGCAGAAACCATGCAGATGGATGACACAATCCAGCTTCACTGGGCTGAATAAAATAAGGATTTGTGTTTCAAATCCTCAAAGTGACTTGGGAGTGGTAGGTGCCACAGGTATAGAATAAAATGCATGGATTTCCGACCAAAGCACTTCTCAAGACAGCTTTTTGTCACTCACACCCCCTGATAATCAAAGGCTACCGGAGGTGTGCAAGGGGATAACCCCTCTAACTTACAGTTCACCCACTCAGAAACGCAATCTAGAAGTGGATTCCCCTTTCAAGGCTCCTCCAGAGAAGCAAAAATTCCAAAAATCTTTATCACATCGGGCTTAGCATGACCCGGACTCACTACGGCCTCAGGAATGACTCTTTGTTTAAGGAAAACTTGTTTCTGAGGCAGCTTAATAACGAGCGAACACCCCAAGCAGCTCCGACTACACTGACCTTCGACTGTGAGCTCCCTCCCTCCCTCCGGGCTGCGAGGCTCTCCGGAGGCTGAGGGAGTCCAAAGAGGACAGCACAGAAAGTCGCTGGGGTCTGCCAGGCCAGACTTCCACAGCTACAGCCCACCGGGCGCCAAGGAGGCCGCGCTCCCCTCACACCGCTAGAGCCATCTTGAGGCGCGCGGACTTGAGGTGAGAGCTCTCCTGCTCCCCCCGGTAGGAAGTGAGATGAAGAAGGAAGCCAGGTCCGTACACACCGGGGCGAGCAGTGCTTAAAGCTGCTCCGCGCCTTCTCTATCCCGATGAACGCCTACTCCAGTCCTGCGGCGCACCCGGGACGTGCCGCGATAATCGCAGCTCTCGCGAGTACCCCGACGGCCCGGGCGAGGGGAGCGGTCACCCGGCCGGGGCTGCGTGGCAGGGCGCATGCGCGGCAGGGAAGCGATGGCGGTTTTGGCGCCAAAAGTCAAGGGGTGGGCTGGGTGAGGACGTCCGTGAGGCGGTCCACGGGGTGTCACCTCCTCAGGTGGGAGTTACGGGGGATGGGAGTTTTGATTCCAAGGTTGCGAGGCTGCGCGAGCAATCAGGTCCGGGAATGTTGCTCGAAACAGTGCACGTTGAACCCTTCCTCGCTTCTGTTCCTCTGAGGGAAGGGCTTTCAGGGCGAGTAACAATCCCAAGCTTTTCTTCATACAGGTACTAGCTAGAGCCTTCTGGTGATTTGAAACTAAGCAGTATGCAATTGTGTGTAATAAATATACCAAGTCCTCTTCGTATTTGGCAGCTGTGCACATAAAATGCCATTAAAAGGGGTTGAACTGTGGAAACGAGGAGAGGCTCCAAGTTCTGTCTCCAGTGCTGATGTACCTGGAAGGTTCAGTGTAGTTTTACAGGTCAGTTCAAAGAAGTATATCTGACTTACATAATAGGTTCTTCCTTTAAGCAAAGTGAGAGAAATTAATACCATACATTGAAGGAACTGGCTTTCCCTTATTTCTTTATAAATTCATATTTGACATATGCTGTTTCTGGTAATTCTTTTCAATATGACAAAGAAAACCAATTGTTGCTACTTTCCAGTTTAAAAAAAATACATTATCTTTTAATCAAAATTATACCAACACTTATTATTTAAAATGTGCATTCCCAAATGCAGCTGCATCTTTTTTAGCTAAGGATACACTAAATATAGAGAGAATATGGTAATGGATTTGTTAGTATAGAATCCATTTATCTTTTTAGATATGGCCAGTTTCTTCCATTGACTGAGGCACATGAAGAATTAAAGAAACACAAAGATATAGTAATAATAATAGATCTAATACTGCTAATTTCCATCTTAAAACACTAAAGATTTGTCATATAAAATTACTGAAAATCAAACGTCTATATGATGAGCTGTTCGCTTTGGAAATAACTTACTCTTTATATTAAATAACCCCCTTGCAAACAAATTAATTAGGTGTTTGGTGTAGCCTAAATATCTGATTCATAACTATTAGTGTGATACATCTTTACATGTCAATATTTTCCTTAATATTTAATTGGGGGGGGGAGGTTATATGTGAATTGGATTTTATGTACTTGACTAATGTTACCTGAACTGATTAGAGGCTCAAGACTTCCAAATCTCCCTAAATCTCTGCATATTTTCTGCAAAATCAGTGTTAAATGAACAGAAGTAGCATAGCACTGATCTGTGAGAGCAAAGGCAGGGAGAAGGGAGCATGAATTCGTGTGGCTGAACAGTCTCTATACACCCAGGTCTGCATAAGCAAACTTCTGTCCTGTTGTGTTTTGCCTTTGCTGGAACCAGGAGATAACAGACAGGAAAATAAGTGCTTGAAAGGTATAAAAACTCCTATACAAGTATTGAAACAGGCCACTTGCAATCTCTGCAGAGGAGTACAGTGTTATAAAACCTACCATATTTATGCAGCTTTGATTAATCAATATTTTTGCAGAGTTTTTAATTAGAGACCAGACTTGATGACCTCGGTGGTTCTTTCCAGTCCTCTGTTCCTAATTAAATGAAAAGCATACGCTGGCAGGCATTGATTATTGGGTTTTTTTCCTCAGGAAATGAATAACCAGCCACATGCTGATAAAATAATAAGTCAGGGGAAAATAAAAACCAAACCTAGCTTGCCTCTATTCTAGAAAATGCTTCTGGCTTCCAGTTTCGATGAAATGGAAATATTACGTGTTTCTCTGTTCGAATAGTGTCACTTCATTAGAAAAACTGCAGAAAAATAGCAGCTTATTTTATATTTCAGTCTTGTTTCCTGTCTTCTGTTAAATACATAGCAAAGAAAATCTCTTAAGTGAGTAATTGGCTACTTCTACATTTGAAGGGGTTTACTCTAATGGGAGCAGCACTTGTCTTCAGAAACTCTCAATATTGTGCTGGCAGATTCATTCTTGCAACGAACCCTCTGCAAAACCGGTACCATGGTAGCTGTGTTAGTGGGAGATCACATCTCACGACTTGAGCAAACTTCAGCTATTTGTGATTTATACCTTGCTAACCTAATCTAAGTTTTATATTCTACAGTCATCTTTAACATTAATTTCTAAGCTTTTAATATATTACTAAACATCTAAAATTGTGTTCTTATCCAGTGTTCTTTTCGATCCCAGCTTCTTGAGGAAAACAGGGTGTGCAAGACAGGTTGTGATCTTTTAAAAGCTATTTGAAAGTCAGTCTGTCAGCCCTCTTCTAATAATTTTTGATCCTGTTGGCCAATTTCAATCAAATTCGAATCAGGCTCCTTAAATTCCATTGCTTATGGGACTAATTATTTCCTTCAATTGTTTTGTTAACCACTAAATAGATTATGAAACATTAAATCTCACAACCAAAGCATATATTTTGGCAGTAAATAAGCAGCTTTATGTGGCAATTGAGTTTTAAAAGTTGGGTTGATTTAGTGGTGCATTAATCTATACAATAATTAGATTGTAATTATGTTTCTTGTATATGTATACTGTTTCTTGCATGTTTTCTTTTAATGCAAGAAACTAGACAAAATTCAAGTTTCCATGAGGGAAAAAAGAGGTAGCGATGACAGGATTCTTTGCTGCATTTCTATTTACAGAGACATTAGTTGTATTTTTCCAAACAGTGGTGGAATCAATAAGTCAGAAAGTCTCCCTGCTCACAAGTCTTTCACAGGTATTACACTACCTTCTATTTTTTACCTCCACCTCTATTCTTTATAATCCACCCTCAGAAACACTCATTTGTAAAGCAAAAAGAAGCACCTTCCACAGAGAATATTAAAATTCCAAAAACATGTACTTTATTTTTTTGTGGGTTCCAAAAGTCAAGTAATATTTTAGATCAAAGTAGTCATTAATCATAGAATCACAGACTGCTTTGGATTGGAAGGGACCTTAAAGATCATCCAGTTTCAACTCCCTGCTATGACCTTATTCCTATATTCAGCCAATTCAAACTATCTTTGATTTCGTGCTGTAGGAAAAAGACTCTAAAAGCAATGGGTGAATTCAGCAATAGTCCAAGATTCCCCAGTGCTAAGTTTGCAGTGCAAGCATGAAGTGCTCCAGAGGAGGGAGCTCTCTCTTAATCCTGGAATTGGAAGGAGAGAGCATGTCTTTGACGGGAAAACTGGGAAAATAGTAATTCAATCTTTTCCGCTTTAGAATTCGGTAAATGTTAGGAACGACACAACATTTTTGTGCAACATAAAGGGGACTTTGTTCATAATTTCAGTTTCTATAAAAGCATTAATTAAATTAAAAAGGGTAGATTTAGATTAGATATTAGGAAGAAGTTGTTACCTGGAAGCATGGTGATAATAACGCATATATTGTAAATACTTTGTATAAAAACCCACTCTGAAGCCCATGGTGGGGTTCTTCTGTGGTTGCAAAAGTAATGTAATATTTTTAGTCAAAGTACTTATTAATCGTAGTATCCCAGACTGGTATGTGTTGGAGGGGACCTTAAAGCTCATGCACTTCCAAATAGGTTGCTCCAAGCCCCGTTCAACCTGGCCTTGAACACTGCCAGGGATGGGGCAGCTGCAGCTTCTCTGGGCACCCTTTGCCAGTGCCTCAGCACCCTCACAGGGAAGAATTTCTTCCTTAGATCTCATCTCCATCTCCTGTCTGTCAGTTAATTAATGCACTATGCAGCAGATTTCCTGTCTGAAAAATGAGTACTTTATAGCTGGGTGGGAGCAAGTTGGTGTATAAGCCTCAACATGGGAGCTTTTATCAGCAGCAAGAGGTGGCTTTTGTTGTCTGAAAACTTAACCTCATGTTTATGTCAGTGGTTTTCTCACCAGAATTAACCTGTTTAAACAAGGTGCTGTTCTTCCTGTGGTGTGGGCTCACAGCTTCGTTCTCTAATTGCTCAGGTCTTCTACATCTAATCTTAAAACTGATAAAGAAGCATCAAGAACAATCCCCACAGACAGCACTGATTCTTTATTTTATAAATCATACTTCCTCACTCATACATTCCTGCTTTTGTATTCCAGAACATGAGAGAGAGCTCCTGGAAAATAAAATCTTCTTGGTTATGTTTTCAGGTTCAGTACAACAATCACAAACCCCTAGAAAGCTCGCCGAGCCGTGGTGACCGAAGTCAGAACTTCTCAGAAACGTGCCCACACAAAACCGTCATCGCTTTAATGTGTTGATGTGACACAAACTGGCCCTTCCCAGTAGTGTTTTATCACCAGCAGCTGATTTAATTTTCAGAAGCATTTTCACTGTTTATTCTATAACTGTAATCATCAAGTTTCCGTTTTTAAATCAGGCATTTACTTCGTTAAGGATTTAGCAGCCGTCAGTCCGCCGGCTGAGGCTGATGTTTCAATTATAACCGCAGCTCTTCCCACACCAGGCTGCACTGATGGTGGCACACGGAGGAGACCAGCAAAGGCTCCACAAACCCCCGGTGTCACACCCAAACAACTTTAAGATGAAGCCATGAACCGGAGGGAGCCGGTAACGATCCCCGCCGTTGCGGGCACCACACAGTGCGGGCACAGCTTCAGCGCGGCTTCCTCCTCCTCAGGGCGCATGCGCCAGCTCCCCACGGCTGCGCGCCGGGCGGGCCGACTGGTGTGCGCAGGCGCAGTGCTGCAGAAGGGCGCATCTTGAGCCCGGGCAGCGCTCCCGTCCGGAGGTGTCTGAGGGAGGTCGGTGCTGCTTCACTCCGTGGGGGGAGGCCGGCGTTGGGCGGGCGGAGTGCCCGGGGCTGACGGCGGCATCACCACCACCACCGGCACCTGCCTGCTAAGGAGGTTGCCCGCCCGCTGTGGCACCGGCGGCGGGGGGGTTACCCCTCAACTTTGCTCCACCGCAGGAAGTCCTCCGGACCTGGCAGAAGTGGGGCCAGGGCTGTTCCGTCCGTTACACTCCGTGCCGTCTGGGGGCGAAAATGCCGAAGAAGAAGCCTGGGCCGATTCAGCTCAACCCCGCTCCGGATGGATCTGCCGTCAACGGGACCAGCTCTGCAGAGTGAGTGAAGAGGGTGGCCGGGGCTCCGGCGGGGCTGAGGTGACGGGCGGGGCCGGGCCGGCGGCTCCCGTCCCATTGCCTGTAGTGAGGCGGTGGACTCCTCTGGAGCGGCACCGGCCCGGTTGGGTCGGCTTTTCCTTCAGTCTCTGTACTTTAAGTCGGCACGGCCTTGGCTGCTAGGAGAATCAGAACTATCGATGCTGGGGAGTTCATGGTCCCTGCCCTTATAGCTACTTGGGGTCTCCTCACCGTGATCGGTGAGTGGTGTCTTCGGCAATAGACAGATTTCTGTTAGTTGTGCAAGGTAAATAACCTGGAGAAAAATAGAGGAAAACTTGTTTAACTCTCTTTTCGTAGTCCGTAAGGGTATCTGCTGATTTCTCAGGTTATATAATTATCTACTAAGTGCCAAGTTATGCATTTCTAATAGCATGCTTTATAAATGTGTGTGTGGGAGAAGTTCTGTTGAAAATCACAGGTCTGTAGAAAAGGTGGTTTGTTTAGGTTTTTTTTGCTTGTTTGTTTTCTTCCTCTTGCCCTTGGCTTCAAACCAAGTTGCTGCTAGTTACAGTAAATCTGTTTTTTAGTAATTAGCAGTGTTATGGTAGGTACCTCAGTGAGTGTGTTTGGAGAAGATACTTCTGAGCTTTCCTGCGCGTGATAAAACATTACACCATGTACGTGTGTGGAAGGTTAATTGTGGGTACATTTCTGGAAGGAAAAAAAGACTGAATACTGGGTAGTTATATGTTGTTACGAAGCCTGTGTTGAGCTCCTGCGTGTGGGTGAGCATCGTGACTTCGGTTGCGCAGATGTAGTGCCAGCACCCTGAAGTAGTGAAGTGTTATAAAGATTTCTCTTTGAGGTTAACAGGTCTGTGTTTACTACTTAATATTTAGATTAAGGTGATGGGCTAGCTCTTAACTGAGTCCTGAAATAAAGTTGTGTCTTGGAAGAATGTATTTCTGTCTCTGTACGGTCAGTCCAATCTTCTCTTGAATATGTGAACTGAGCTCTGATATGCTTGTGTGCCACCCTGACAGAGAGTACGTCAGACAATTGCAGGGAGACATGCGAGTCTTGGGCTTTAAAGTGCTTTGCATGGATCATTGTTGCCATGTTTTCAGACAGGCTGAGATCTCATTTAACCACCCTAGCATCTTATAAAAGAAATCAGCATCTAGCAGCTCCAGCTGTGACACTTCTAGCAAACTCTTTTGATGATTAACTGAGAGATGAGCTGTTTGAAAATTGTTCTTTGGCAGGAGGTACTGATTGTATCGAAGCATTGTGATCTGAATATTATGCAGGTTTTGTTCTGGATTGGTAGGGGGGAAATATTATTTCTAGATTTGTCTGTATAGCACTTTTCAGTTAATTTTCTTCAAGTTAGTTGGCGATACATTGAGTTACTCCTAGGGGATCCCTGTTGCATGTTAATCTTGTTTTATAGAATAAATCTGGTATCTATCACTTGCTGATTTTAGTACCTAAAGTTAATCACCAAACATGTAATATATTAAATATTGTACTACCTCACTCAAGAAATGTCATTAATTTTGAATTACTTTTGCTGTCTGGTACTCATTTACTTGTTGGAAACCTTTGGAGACTTATGGGAGTGTTGAATCTTGTTTACACTGGGGAGCTATCTTGCTTAGTTTTCTGGTTTGTATGTTGATTTATTTGGTATGTGACTTCTGCTCATTGTCATATATAGAATCATAGAATAGTTAGGGTTGGAAAGGACCTTAAGATCATCTAGTTCCAACCTCCATATATATAGAAGACCTTACAACCAGCTTCTGCCAGGCTTAGAGATGTGTCAAGTATTTTTAAAAGCAGTAGCTTAGTGAAAGTAAATCCAGCAACCTGTTGTCCTATGAACAGTCAGAATTAATTAATCATGGAAATATCCTCTCATCCTGCTAATATTAAAACCTCATTGTGAAACATTTCAAACAGCAAAGAATAGTTGCATCAGAATTTGGAAATGCTTTTGGTATATAAATTGAAAACTTGTTTTTTTCCTTCATCTCTAAGATTGTTTCTTTTTTTTTTTTTTTCCTCTCCTGTTCTGTGTTCCCACCCTGCCTTTGGTTACTGCTTGAGATCAGCAGTAGAGGTGTTTGTCAGCCTGTGTGCATTGTCAGGCATTTCAAGTATGCTGTGCATCTGTGAGCTACCATATGAACACATTCTGAAGCTCTGCTCTGGGTATAATGCACTTTTGGCCATGTGAGTCTCCAGTTACTTATTGGCTTCCACCATATACAAATCTGTCACTTCGCAAGTAATGTCAGATGCTTCCCTGTTCTTTTTCAGAGAAGAGAACCTCTTGATAGAGAATGAAAAGAGCTCAAATTACTCAGCTAAAGTGAAATGAAGATTCAGGGCGAGGGGATATGATTGCTGTCCGTAAATACATGGAGGACCTAAATATCCAGAAGGAAGGAAGTTATTTAGGCCTAAAGGCAATGCTGGCACAAAATCAAGCAGATACATATTGACCATCAGTAATTGGAATCTAGAAAATGTCAGAGGTGGAAGCTTCTGCAACTTATTATGATGGGTATTTGACTCCCAGAATGTCCTGCTGTTTTAAAATATTGAAGTTTAATACTTCTAGGAATGAGTACATGTGATACTTGGACTTCCTGGCAGAAAGGAAGAGGAAAGAAAGGAAATGAAAGACGGGGCTGGATGATTCAGGATGTCCTGGTTTCCGTTTTATCTTGTCCTCTGTCTTCATCCTTATTTGGTGATGGGAACTCAATGACTAGAGTAAGAAAAAGCTCACAGCACAAGGTGTAGGGCTTTAAGTATGCAGATGAGGCCTGGCTCTCACTTGCATGACTTCTCCTTTTATTTTTTTTTTTTTACCTTGCTGCTTTTTTCCTTTCCCCTGGCCAGATTGTGTGAAGGAGAGTTGGGGTACTCGCAGTTTAAATATATTTATCCTGGCTGTTTTAATAACAATTTCAAAATGTTTTTCTCTGACAGCAGTTTTTATTTGTAGTGATTAATTACTTGTGCAGGATGCTGTGGTTCTCTCTAGGGCCTTCCAAATTCCCAGCTACCCTGCTGGACAATAGACACAACTTACTAAAAGATTTTTCCTAAGCTTCACTTTTGCTTTTGATGCTTCCTCCTGAGAAGCGGTTGTGCAGGGAGAGTTCAACCTCACTGCTGTTCTTGAGCTTTGTGTTGCTTCAGATCATCAGAGTGAAACCAAGATGACACTGGCCAGTTGCAGGTTTAATTTTATTCTGGTACTTTTGAAGCTGCACAGTTACACTTGTGCAAAGATTTTGCAGAGAAAACAGGGTGGAAACCAAACAAACCTGGAAGAAAATGTTAAAGCAATACTCTTCTGACTGACCATATAGTTACTGTCTTAGGACCTAAAAGAAACAACAACAAAATTTCCACTTTCTGTTCCTTTCAGATTTTTGGCTCCCTATCTCTTTGAACATCTTAGCAGTCATTACTCTCTAGCCCAAACTAGACCCAGAACATGAAGAAGAAGCTCTGCAAAAGAGGCAGGAGGGTGGGTTTCAAAATAATGCCACTTTCTGTGTTATACTAAGGGGTTTGTTCACATGAAAAGAATGTTGCTTCATATAATTTTCTAATTGCATCTTTGCAGAAAAGCAGAGGGAAGGATCATATTTATGAGAAAGTTACTTTGATGTAAAATGCTGGTGAAGATAAAGAATAATTAGTTTTATAGCTTGCTGTACATAGCAATTACATATACATATATAAGTGAGATCACAATGATTGTTATTTTAAATTCAAAACAAATACTAAATATAATTATTGAATAAAGTTCTTTTGAGATGGCACAAAATGCACCTATAGTTATATATTTTTATGTTACAGCTGCATAATATATTTCAAGGAAAAATCAGTACTTGCATTCCTCAAAACCTATTATGTATAGGTGACATTATGTAGTGAGCTTTGAAGTGTACTGGTCTTAGGGAAGTGCATTAAAATTTATTAGTGAAAATGCCCATGTCCAAAAGTATATGTACAGGAAAAATTGATTAAACCTGTGCCTTGAGATCCTACATTATGTTTAATGAAATAGAATGTCCTGGCATATAATGAAGCCTGTATTCACAGCCTTTTTTAAAAGTGCTTACTAGAAAAAATGAAATAAATAGTCAATACATTTTGTCTTGGAGCACAACAATCCAATGAGCCACCAGTGAGCATTATAATTAGTTTTTTAGTTAACTTGTCTCTTGTGGAAGGATTACTGCTGCAGTTACCAGTATGTGTTAATGGTTATCACTGCTTCAAACTTCTGATTACAGAAGAGACTTTCTGATTGCCTTTTCTGTACATCGGTTACATTTGGGTATGTCTACAAACTAACTTCTCTAAAGGCTTACTCTTTACTTTCATGGAGTAAAGGCAACTTCCCTTGTGTCTCTGGTACTGGAACTTGAACCTTCCAGAAGAACTTGGGACCTTGAGTAAATACAAAAATGGAAACAATGTTTTTAAATTAAGTGCCACTGACTGTGTGTTGTGTAAAGTTTTGACATTGCAGAGGTGGTTGGGGCTCAAATGTCTTACTGTCATCTGTTTAAAGAATTCCAAAATATACAAGCTGTGTATGTGTTTTAGCAACAACTAGTATCTCTCAAATCAAGCCTAAACTGTGATCTCTGTACTGGGAAGACAGGGACAAGCACATCTCAGATGTGATACAGCTGTAATACAATGTAAAATGAGCCAAGTAGGACTATATTCTTGGTTGGGAGGACTAAGGACAGTATGACAGATGAATTCTGGCTTGTGTTAAATTAGATGGAAATGTAAGCACAAAAGCAGACAATGGAATTTGCATCTTCCTTGGCTATGCTATAAACAGACATGTCTTGGAGAGGAATTTAAGGTGTTGAAGACCCATGGCCATGATCTTCTTAGGAAGTATATTGTTTTCTTAAAGGCATGGTATGAAAGTAAGTCCAGAGATGATGGTGGGATGGAAACAGGTCATCAGGCATGATGCTACTGCCACTGGTGGTGCTTAGCCCATTCTGAGCAGTTCTGGCTTTTTTCTTTCTTTAAACTATCTTAATTACAGTGCATGTGTGCCTTAGAACCATTCAGACCAGAGAGTAATATTGTAGAAATTGGTGACTGGCAAGTTCCAGTCACAGGTTAAGAGCTGCAGTTGTAATTTGCCAACTTTTTCTTATTGTTTCTGCTTGGTCTGGTTTTTATTCTGTTTAAATTGCATTTAAAGAAGCCCGTGAAGAGCTGGATGACCTCTGAGTACAACTGCCTGTACTTGATAGTCAAAGAAGGACTTGGAAATTATGCAAAACTGGTTTGAACTCCACCTTATATTACAATTTGGAAAATGAATAGTTGTTTCTTTACTCTGCATCTTGCAGTTTTAATGTTTTCAGTATCTTTCTCAAGGAAACTTCACTTTGGGTTTGTAGGAGTAAAGGCAGATTATCTCCCATCATCTGTAGTGTGGGTTGTGTTTGGGTTTTTTTTTTCTTGTTTTTAAGTTTGTACTTTAAAATGGAGTGGGGGGAACAGCGTAACCAGTAGGCTGTTTCCCAGTAGGCCTTCCAAGAGGATTTGTCCTTCGTGGAATAATTTCTTTTGGTCAGTTTTCTTGGATGTGAGTTTGGGAGAAATAGAAGGAAGATTTTCAGAGCTGCTCGCTTTAATGCATGCTGGGTCACTTCTGAATTTGTTCTGGAGGGTTTTTTCCATTGTTTTTAAAACCACAAAGTCTCTGAGGAGGGCCAAGCCCCTCTATGGAATTCGTTTGACTTCAGGGGAGCTTTGCACGCTTGTGTAGTGTTCTGGAAGATTAGGTCTTGGAATTTTATGACTGACCTGGCCAGATTGCAGCTGCATTGAATACGAATATGGAATTACTGCAAGCTTCTAAATAGTTTTAAGAAAAGAAATTCAGAAACAAAATTTTCCAGTTTTGGATTAAAACATATTCAGAGCATTCTCTTTAAATGTGCATGGGTCTGGCATAGTCTTTCATTGAATTACAAATAGCATTTTAATAATTCTTAGAAGCTAATAGAACATGTGGTCTGTTATAATGGTGGCAAATAACTTCTTTCCTAGTACTTACATTGTTTCTGGATGTTTGTGCTGAAAAGATTTACAATTAAGTGTACACAAGTAGTACAGAAATTAACACAAGTGGCAAAGTGACATGTGCTGTTTTGTCTTGATAGGCAGCTTTTACTTTACAGTTATGGGTGTAGGAGAGATTTTAAGACACTTAATGCCAAGATGACAGTAAGTATCAAGTCTTGTGATGTTCTTATGCCTGTATTTAAGTGTAATGACAGCAGTGCGGGCATATGTATTACAAAAAGCCTAAATCAGTTTTGGAGAGTTAAATAAAAACTGGGTGTAAAAAAATAAGTGTGTCTGTGTTCCAGTGAGATGAAAGCTGAAGGAAGTGCAGGCTGTCATATGGATACAGCCACTTCTCCTTTTCTGTCTTTTACAGCATTGGTGCTGCAGATAGACTTACAAAGGTGTGCATTCACAAGTAAGCATCTGAAGATCCTGCTTCTTCTCAAGTCCTCTCCTTTTGTTGCTGTGCCCATGTCTCCCTGATGCTTTTCAGAGAGTCAGATGTGTGTGCTGATCTGACTGAGAATTTACCCACCAAAGAAGCCCAGATTCTAACCTCTTGCACTCACAGCAGCATTGATGGGAGCCACATGATGAGCTAAATCAAGGAAATAATCTGGCTGAAAACTTGCAGAATTTAGGTTAATTTTAAATGGATCTGTTATCTGAATTGGTTGCTTAGGAAGGAATAGCTAGGGACAGAATGGAGCAGAACCACCTGCTTTGGCAAGAACCCAATGACAGCACATTCGAAGTCCAAGAGATACCACTGAATTGTTGAAATTCAGTAATTATTACAATCTGAGCAGCACATCTTTTAATCGAGTGGTCTCGGGTCTCTCTCAAGAGGAACACATTACAGTGTGTACTAGAATACCTTCCAGTGTTATCTAGACCAAATAAGGCTTAAAAAAAGACTGAAAGGTACTAGGTAAACCACACATGTAGTGTAATTACTTATTTGGTATAACAGTGCTACTGGGTCTTTGCTTTAGCAGTAGTTTAAAATCACCCAACATGAAAGTTGTGGGGAATTTACATGAGACAGAAAATACATCATTTGAGTGGATACAGAGGAAGTATTTTAATGTATACAGGAAAAATGTTTTGAAATGAACTGAGGAAGGAATTTTGTTTTATGTATGGAACCTAGATGTTCTCTTTAAATGATTCACTTTGAAATGTTCCAGTAAGAAGGCTTTTCCCCCACATTGCCTGTGTTACCCTTTTTACAGCTGCATTTGTTCTCCCATCATTGCCCTGGGGATTGACTGAGCTTTATGAAGTGTATAGATTCTACTGCCAGAACACACAAATGTGTCTTTGAGGAAGCAGCATTAGTTTCCAGCTTGCTGAATTTTTGGGGAGCAGGTTTTTTCTTCCAAAGACTTTTAAATTCATGCTTTTTAAAGGAAGAAATGCATTTTTTTTTTGTGAAGACTTAGGATGTGTTGCTATTAATTAGGAATTTGCTGGTTTCTGACTGGCTCTATGTTCAATGTTACTTAAGCAAAATCTTGGTTATACTGTGGAAGGAATGAGCACAGCATCATGCCGGTTAGTACCCAGAGGAATTGAACAGTTAGGAAAAGACTAATTCACTGCTTGGTGGGTCTTTGCAAACATCTATTGAGAAGCTGTTGTCATCCTGAATCTTGTCTGAAGAAGAAGAGAGTGAATTCCAGCACAGCTTCTGCTTACTGACGTGTGGGGATGTGATTTTCATCAGGGTTCAGTCACTCCAGCAGAAGGAAGTATTGAGTGGTGTCTGTTCTGGGGTGGCATGGGCTAAAGGAGCAAGAAGAGAAGTTGCCCAGAGAAGCTGTGGCTGCCTCATCCCTGGCAGTGTTCAAGGCCAGGTTG
>JBCJKH010028304.1:3169-24437 GCA_039877255.1 Loriculus beryllinus | reverse complement strand
GGCTGCCCCATCCCTGGCAGTGTTCAAGGCCAGGTTGGACACAGGGGCTTGGAGCAACCTGCTCCAGTGGAAGCTGTCCCTGCTCGTGTCAGGTAGGTTGGAACTGAATGATCTTTAAGGTCTCTTCCAACTCAGACCATTCTGTGATTCTATGATTCTAGTGCCTATTTCTCTTGGGTTTGTGTAATTTTTGAAAATAAGCAGAAAGGCCAGATAAAATTCTCATTTTACTAATAACAGCTCAGTTCCCATTACTCTTTCACAGATTTTAAGCATCATGCAGAGCTCGATCATGCTCTAAATCTCTTTATGAATATCTGCTGACCAGTTTAGGGCCATATGGACTCCTGTCTAAACCTTTGCAATGTCTTTAACCATCCACAGAGCACTGAATATTTACCATCACACAGACGGTAAATACAGCAGTAAAATCCACTGGAAATCTACACGCCCATATCATTAATACAAACCTTTAAATACTGTAGTCTGTACACATCTTTGTGGTGATCACTGACTCATACTCTGACACTGCCTTGGGAAAATGAGGAAAAGATAGCCAGCCTAACTGCGTGACATTGGTAAGTTTAGCACTCTCATGGAAGTATGTGCCTAAACCTCAAAACCAATTCCTTTGAAATCTGCTCTGTCTCTAAAGAACGACAGCCAGATCTTACAACCATGATGAGGGAATATTCTTACTGAGGTGTGTAAATAAGCAGTCCAAATAGAAATGTCTCAATTTTCCTAGTTTTTAAACAATTTGTAGCAGCTGTAGACTCAGCCATATGGGGGAGTTACACACTTAAGTGATACAAAGGAAATAGATATATTTAGGAAAACATCATGAAAGCTATCAGAGGTTTCTGGAAACAGGACATGTTTTATTTTTATCATTCTGGGGAGAAGAAATACTGAGTGTAGAACAGCCCTTTGAAAATCTTCTTATAATCTCATTGGGAGGCCTATGCAAATCTCAGATCCTTTGTATCTTGAGTCTGAAAGACAGCATATCAGTTGAAAGATAGTCAGAAAAGTAGACATAAAGTGCGTATGTCTATGTCTATGTGTATGTTCTGTACACAAAAAAGTGTACAGAAAAAGTACACCAAAATGCACAAAGTGTACTTTGGCATCTAATGCTAAATGTAGTAGATGCTTTTAAAACAATGATCAGAAAGATCAAATCCAAACATGAATAAAAGCTAAAAAGAAAAGCATAATTTTGCATAGGAAAGAAAATGCAGAATTGCTGTATTTTTTTGTGTGTGTTACTCCTTTCTGAGTCTTGGTATCAGTAAGGTTACGCATGCTAATTCAGTCCTTATATATATATAAATATATATATATATGCGCAGTCACAACCACAAGTTATATATGTTCCTCAGCTGCATCCATCACGTATGCCTATTCAGTGCAGAGCACAGTAAAGCTCTGCAGCCCAGGAGCTACATCTGTGATTCACACATTCGTATGCCAAAAGCAGGAGACAGTGAGCAGAGCTGAGCCTGGGACCCTTGGTGGTTGTGTGGCAGGTCTGACACAATGGGACATGCATCAGGCACATGCTGCATCACCTCTCTGTGCTGTGGAATAAAGCTTCCACAAGCTTCAACCATTCCGTGGATTTATTTTTGCCCTTCTGGGAGATCTCAGACAGAAATGTGGTAGAAATACCCCCGAGATACAGTTCAGTAAGTTGAAAAGAAGCTTCCAGTGTCAAAGACGTTGGACAGCAAGTCCTTCACACCCAAGTAGTGCACATATACATCAGAGAGAGTGTGTGCCACTGTCCAGGCCCCTCCTTGCAGCCTTACTCAACTGAGCCTTGGCTGTAGAAACATTGAAAAACTGCCCTGGAGGTTGACCTGGTGCCTCAGTTTGTTGTTTGTCCCAATGCATCCAGCAAGCTGTGTTGTGTGTCGTGTACTTTTTCTGGTTTTCCTGATACACGGAGTCAAGAATAACACGGAGTAAAATCCCACAGGTAAAACTTTTATTTTTCAATGATATGTGGAATTTTATGCTTCAGTGTAAGGTGAGTGCATGCGTGTTACATACACCACTCCAGAGCGTCCTCTGAAAGTCTCAGTTACCATTCTTTTATTACTGGGGTTTTTTAAAGCAAATACTGAATATTTTCCCAAAGGCAGCAGTGGACGACATCTTATATGCACTTGAGGCTCTTGGTACCCTGTGAACACATGCTGAGCAAGTGTTTATCACAGCTCCATCAGCTCAGACTCACTGTACCTCCCTTCCTGTGTGCAGCCTGGACCCAATGGAGCTGCTCAAAGCTTTCCGTTGGGGCTGAGCCCCAGACCTGTTGTGGGCCCTCCAGCTCAGTGCCCTGCCTCCCCACAGCCCCACATGGGGGGACAGTGCTTGTTGGAACTGGTCAGAGGTTTTGCATAAATAGCTTCATGTTTTTATTGACCCTTTTCCCCATAGGTGTCCTTGGAACTTTTGTTTTTCCAGAGCTTCCCAATATTATGATCACTTGGGAGCTGAGTTTTTTAAATAAAAATAGGGTTTGATCTGAGGCCTTTGAATGCTTTCACTTCGCAAAATCCTTCCAGATTTTGCCTTTGAGTGTTCTGGAAACATTTTTCTGATTTGAAAATACCACTTTAACAAATGGACAATAATGTCATGGGAACTCTTACGAAAAATGGCTCCAATTTGAAAATGATGTTTCATTGTTACCAGTTCCTGCTGTTTATATTTCAAGCAGCCTGTAAGGATTGGTTGGTGTAAAATGAAAAAGACAAAATTAGAATGCCAAATATGTGGACCACGGACAGAATTATGAAGAAATTAGGTGGATGCATGAACTGCAGGAATGGATCTACCATTGAACTGGGAGAGACTTGCATTTGATTTTAAGGAAATCAGGAAAGTCTCGTGCTTTCTTTATGCATGCAGTAAATAGAGACTTGTGGATGGTGCTGAGCTTTATGCCCTTACCATTTTTCTCCGTCCAGCACAAAATGGTGGCAACTGCATACTGTGGTTTCCAAAGGAAGACATATTCAGTCTTATTGTATGGCTGGTTTATTGTGACAAGGAAACTGAAAAGTTTGTCTGATGACTGAATAAAAATACCCCCCAAAGAACACAAAACAAAACATCGAACAGCAGAGTTTTTGAAATAAACCCCAAAATAATCTGTTCTATGAACAGATGAAGCACTAGCCTGTTCTAAAGAATGAAGGCTAGAAGAGGAAGTTGGGTATTACTGACTGCAAATCTTGTGTTACATTATGACATAACTTCTGCATACACTCTGAATAACGTAATTCAATGAGGCTACACCTGAATATCCGAATCAGTGTAAGCTTCAGGTTTCCAAGGCTTTAGGTATTTATGATTGTCATTTATTACATACCTATGATAGAGCAGCCACTGTTGACATGGCTGCTTCCAGAAATTTGGCTGTAAATAAATTAAACAAATAAGTTGAGATATTATGTGACCAGAAGGAAGGAAAGAAAAGGGAAAAAAAAAAACCACCTTCAGAACAGGAGTATATTCAGATATTCTTTTAAAGAATGACTTTTAAAGAGTCAGAAATGAGAAATCCATGCAGTGATCTGAAGATGCAGGTTTCTGCTCTGTCAGGCAATTTCTTTTACATTTTTGTAGTTTCTTTTATGATAGGGGCAGGTTCACACTGGCCTCTCAGTGTGGGGTTGGCAAAGACTTTGCCAGCAAGTACCATTTCACACAATGAGCACTGGAGCCACAGGGCCATTATCACAAATCAGTTTTAGAAAGATCACTTTCATAAAAGTTGCTTTTGCTCACAGCTCATGTGAGTACCTACCAGTAATGACGATCTAGAAATAGCTCATCCAGCATTTCCACCGTTTCATGGAGAGCACAAAGGGAACAGGCAGATGGTTTTTACAAAGGTAGTTTAAGCATAGAAGTGCGCATCATAACCACTGCTTCAATAGATTCTCAAATAACCGCTGCAATCCAGCCCTCAATCTTTGTGAATTACCAGCAGATGTACAGGTAGCCCTGTTTCTCTGCAGGCAGAAACTGGATATTTAATGGAGAAAATCACTACATACCCCAATTCCTAGCTGCCCGGTTTCTCCTGAAGTCAGCAGGTGCCTTAGCTTCACTACAGGAACCAGAGGCACTCGCAGAGCAGCTGACCCTCAGGCTCCTGTCTCAAGTTGTTTGGAACTTGGAAACCCTTTATGGCCTTTGCTGGGATCTGGTATTTGGGTGGCCTACAAGGCAGGCTGAGGTGCCTGTCCCTGTGTACCCATATACTGCCCAAGGAGTAGGGGTGCCCCAATCAGTACTGTGCCAAATAAGCCTCTTGCTTCCTTTGAAGACATTAACACTGAGCACTGCAGTGTGCAAGTCACATTTTAGGGCAGTCTCCCAGTGCTGCTATTCCCATTCTGCTAAAACTGAGGTGCTGATGCTCCCTTTTTGAGTAAGGCACTTACAAGAGTAACACACAGTTACAATTTGATGTGACTAAAAAGGAGTTGGATTTAGCAAGGTCGTTTGGCTGCATGGCTTGTCAGGGACTGTCTGGAGGGTTCAGAGTCTTGCCTGCTTGCAGTGTGCTGCTTGGAGATCTCACGTCCTTGTTAACCAGTTTCTGAGTCAGTCAAATAACAGGAGTGCCATGGCATAGCCCAACGCAGGAGGAACCTTCAGCTCTGAACAAGAAAAAGGTTATTTTAACTGTTCAAACATGCAGCATTTAATTCCCTTGAGACAAGCCCTACAGCAGGAGGCAGCTTTCTGAATGCAGCGCATGTCACACATTTGCCCATTCAATACAGGCATGCTCTGAGGTTGCTGCTCTTTCCCTGTGTGCTGGGCAAGACCTGTCCCTAAAAGCACACATAAACGTTCATGGACTACAGCTGTTGAGCCTCTCCATGCATAGCACTTGGAGTAGACACTGCAGTTGATGGCAGAAGGCTGAAGGCCAAAGGGGTAATCTGAAACATTTCCCTCTCTGCCCTTTCCCCCATCTCTTCTCTCTCCCCAGCTTGCCAGAGAAAGAAGCCCTGGACAGGCATGCAGTGGTTTTGGACAGGGTGGCTTTGTGTTTGACCTCCTAAGTGTGGCCATGAAAGCTGTTTAGGGAGGTACTCCATCCAGTTCAGAACTTGGCTCTGATTTGACACAAACTGAAATCTCACTAATGATAGCCAGAAGAGAAGGGGCTATGACGTGTGCTTGGGAAACACCATTGAGGAAGATGGCTGGACAGGGAACAGTGTTTAAAAGAATGTCAGTCAAAAGTAAATTAAACAGTGCTATTTTTGCCTACACATGGTACATACTTGGGCCGAAATGTCCAAGAGTAACAAGAGCCTATGCTGGTAGTATTTGGGTATCTAACTTCACAGACATTCAGGATTCTAAGCAGTACTTGACTACCCTCTGAGAAACTGGATTAAGATGTTTCCAGAACAATATCCAGAAAGCTGAAACTATCAGAACAATCAGCCTCTGCACTTATAGCAATAAAGGTAATCAAAATGCTAATTAGCAAAGATGAAGGATGTCAGAAAGCTGCACAGGACGAAAGTGCTCTTTGCTCAGAGCTTGGTTCCTGAGCTTCTCATAAAGGCTCTGCATCTTTCACAGCCAGCATTGTGTTTGCTCCTCCACACCTGGCTCAGGTCACAGGAAGAAGGTCTTTTTTTCCTGACATACATACTATTAACAGATACTCCAGGGCTATAAGCCAGTTCATCTGCCACTTCTACACATTGCTACGTCTTTGCCATGCCAGATCAGGACCATGTAAATTCTGTGGCAAATTGTATGTTAAAAATGAGGTGTGCTGCAATGGAGGTAAACACAATGAAAATCAAAGTTAAGACCAATGAAAATACATTTTTTAATCTGTTATATAATTTGCTGGGATGGTCAGTTACAGTGCTTGCATACCAGTACTATTAAAAAAGATTTGGCTAGGGAAACAAACAGCATGCCTCAGCTCTTATTAACTGATACACATCTTGAAACATGTTCTGGAAGGAAGCAATAAGAAGCTAATATCATATTTTATTCTGGATTTTGTATGGGGAATTTTATAAGGTCTCCTTGTTGCTCAAAATAACAGTCTCGGAACAGAAGAATAAGAAGCATTTCACAGCTACTCTATCAGTCACAGTGGGGCATTTGTGGAATTCGGTGAATTTGGTTCCTTGAAATCAGTGCTGGGGTGATGCCGGGGTGACATCTGACCTCCCTGGGCAGTCCATCAGCTTGTGACACCTGGGCCAAACATTAAGGCTGGGATGGATAGGCCACATCTATGAGCTTGTCTCCTTCCTTGCAGGTCAGAGAGGACCACACAGACAAAGAATTCATAAAAGTCAGTGCTAAATGAAATTGTGATAGATACTCTAAAACCATTTTCCCCGGTGGGGCTTCCATCCTGGATCACTTCCATTGGGGCTGTTACCGTGTTGTCCCTTAGTGCTGTGATTGTATGGAGAAACCCAGGTGGCAAGCACTGGCTGTGACAGACAGGCTGCCGTGTGGGGGGCCGTTCAGAGCTCATGGTCATCAATTGCTCATTGGGTATTATGAGTATGGTGCTGCTTTGTTTATAGACAGAGTAAGAAGTCTGGGAGTATCACAGCCTCTTAGTAGATTATGCAGTGAGAATTATGCTCCCAGATACTTCACATTCAAGGATATAGGAGTACGTGGGTGATTTTCTGAATGAAGGACCTAAACCTTTGGGCAGCTCAACATTTGTGAGCTTCTTAAGTTCATCTTTACGGGACCTAAATGAATAAATGTGCTTTTCTCACTCTGAGGAAAGAGAAAAAGCCGTTCAGAATGACTGCCTGGCTGTTGGGCATTGTAACACTCACGTCACCATAGCGAACTGTCTCGTGGATCTTTTTTCATTGGGATCCCAATGCCACAGATGGTAAATTCTCTATGAAGTCTGCTCCAGCAGATGGTGAGCATCACCATGATGAAGTTCTGGTGCTGATCGCATTGGAAGGCAATTCTGGAAATGCCAGAATGTTTTCAGAAAATGTTGGCCGAAAGCTCTCTTTAGAAATTGCTGTTGTTTATATTAAAAAGGGATATAATACTGCCAATGTACTTCTTGCTTTGCGTCTGCTCTGTCAGTATAGTCAAATGTTTGGGGCTGATGTCTGGTATCAGGTTTCGAGAGTTATTTGCCACACAACATCATGGGAAAATAGAAGGAAGGAAATAAAAAAATTAATCACCCACTTTCTGCCTGAATTCAGATCTCAGATTTCCCACATCCTAGTATTTAATTTCTCACAGAGTTACCAATGGTTGATCTCACGGCAGGATTAGTGGGAAGAAAAATGAGAGCTCCATTGAAACCAGACTTGAGTCTGGAAGGAAGGGACGTGAGCTGTAGGACTTGAGAGATATCAGGTTCAAGGCAGTGAATGGCTTTTACCCCCTCCCCTTCCATGATTCCCATGCTTATTTTGAGGTAAAATCTGAAAACTGAAATCAGAGCAGCAAAGAGACAGTTACAGTATGGTAGGCAGCTCACCCATCACTTTAATAGTCTCCTGAGAGCTGTGTTATACAGTGAGACATTAACTGTAATTTATGTTAGTATTTTTTTATGTTTAGGAAGAGGAGAATAAATTAACACTGAGGTATAAATTGCAGCAAATGTCTCAGTCCTAAAAGAAAACACGTTTTGAATACACTTTTCCCCCAGGATACCTTTTCTGATTTGATTAAAGATGTGTTCAAATGGAAGATAAACTCCCATAAAAGATTCTATAATTGAAAGGAAATAATCACTATCTTTTAAGTTGGACAGCCCTGTTCATTTTGAATCAGACTGTCTTGCTTAGAGAAAGAAAAAGCTTGGCCCTGTGTTAGCATGCATCGCGGTGCAGATGGAGCTTGCAAAGTTGTGTTGGTGCTCTGTGCTGAAGAGGACCATACTTTATCGCCCTTTCCACCAGGTTATGTGGAGATATTCAAGAAATTGAAAAAAATCTTTAAATGCATAACTCTAAATCCTTTAGGAGTTGAACATATTAAGATGACAAGAAGAGTATGTCATTAAACCATAACTACCCTTTTTGGATTACCTGGTATTTGTAGATTTATTGGCAAGATGGCTTAAATTAGGGATATATTTTTAGCCTGCAGCATTACATAATAAAATAGCAGCAGAATTCTTTGCAGTAAAAAAAAAAGGGGGGGGGGGGGGGGAGTTTCTTAAAACCAACACAACCTTCTCAGATTTTGGGCTTTTGCCTGCCCAAAGAGGCGCTCCATGGTTACACAATCAGTAAAGTCTGCAAGGAAAGCATTTCCATTACCCTGTTTTGCTCAGGAGTCATTGCTCTTCCTTTCGCTGCAGACCTGCTGTTTAGTCTGAAACTGAAAATTAAACCCAGAACTTCAGCTCTCAAAGTTAAATACTCGGCTTTACTTGCCAGCACACAGCCTCACCAGTGTCTGTGTGGTAAGATCTGTGATTAAACTCTTCAGAAGTTTTTAAAAGTGTTTTACAAGTCTGTTATGCTTTACTGGCTTCGTTTTGTTTTTTTGGAGGGTTTGGGGTATTTGTTTTTTTAAGAACAAAGAAAAAAACCATTCAGTTGAATTATACCACCAAGTTTCACATGAACTCTGCTGAACCAGATTGGAGAGCCCAGCTCGCTGTCTTCCACAGATATGTTTCTCATTTGGGGGGCTGTTCAAGGCACGACCCATGGAAGGTAGAGCCTTGTACATTAAACTCCCTCCTTCGGAAACAAACTAAAACAGAGGAAGAGGAAAGCCGGGGGAGAGTGCGGAAGAGTGACGGCAGCGGCGGAGCCCCCGTGCCCCTGCCCACCCCGAGGGCTGCACTGGCATGGCGTGGGACGCTCAGCCTCGGGGCTGGCGCTCGTAAATATGTCACTGGTGCACTTCCACTGTGAAAGGCTCTTTTATCTTCCCTTCCCGCAGCCCCTTTCCAGTGGGTATACGGGGCCGGCGGCTGCCGCTCAGCCTTCCCGCATGGCTGGGCCCTAATGAGGTGTGTGTGGCTCTTGGCTGCAGGTTTTCAGTCTCTTTCTTAATACTTCAAAGCTGCTGCTCCAAGGTTCAGACAAGTTTGATCACTTGGCAAAATCTCTGAGCTGGGATTCAGAAGGGAAGACGCCTTATTTTATTATTTATCATTGCAGATAGATAGGTGCTCCCAAACCGCAAGAGTTGCCAGTGGGTCTGTGGGCAGAGCTGTAATGCTTTTTTTAAGTGATAAAGGATTGGAGGTGAATACCTTCTGGCAGTTGCTTCCTGTCTCTAACAAGTAGTCATTTTTAGGGGGGAAAAAGGAATAGAAATCCAACAGGCCTTACTTCATTCTCCTTTTCATGTTCTAAAATGAGGGGGAGGTGGCAGAAGGTAAACCGTGGGGGTTTGACCTCCATTCCAAAGTCTGTACGAGTGTTCTTTTCCCTGCTCCACTCTTGGGAGACCTTCACCGTGGTCCTCCTTGCGCTGCTCAACATAAAAAATGCATGCAAATTGGCACTGTTTCAAGTACCACGGGGGCTCAGGAGGAAAGCAGACTCCCTCAGGCTTACCTGTGTGGGCTCCAGGATCCTTTCGGGCTTTGCTGCCTCTGCTGCCACAAGAAGGCAGAGCTAATGCAGTGACCCACAGCGTCTCAGTGACCTGCACAAGCCTAAGGATTGTTATAAGTTGACACCCACTCTTGTTTTTTGCTCTTTCACCTAATTATCGTCATACGTATTAGTGATTAGAGACTATTATTAGAGCCTCTGCTTGCCTTATGCTCCAGCCGGGATCTTGGCTCTGAAGTGTGGTGTGCGAGCAGTTTACCACTCCTCCGGTTTACAGCTCCACAAGAGGTTTGTAAGAGCAGCTTCTCAAAGTTGGGGTTAATCCAGCTCAGTTGTATATGTTCCTAATAGCACTGCTGCCTTCTTTTCCTTAATATTTTATTTCCTTCCCACCACAACTGTTTACATCTTGCGGGGTTGAAGCTCTCCAAGACATAATACGGCTCTGTCAGTGTTAGCACAGAACCCGTGATTGCTTCAAGCACCATTTTCACTTCAGGTCCGTGCTTTGCAGACTTTAAATGGTGCTTCCTGCAAAATTCTTCCGACTAGTGCTGAGATTTTGCTGGAGATTTTTAGTCCCCTTTTAATCACATGGGGAACAGATTTTTTCAAAGTGTTCTGACCTGCTTAGGTCAAAAAGGCACTTGCTGTACTCAGATGCCAAAATGTGTTTAAGAAATCTGGCCTGACGTAATTTAGACAGCTGAGTCTCAATTTCAAAAGGCTTCAGCAGCACAGGCTTCAGCACTGAGTGAGTGACCTGCTGCCTTGCAGAAGCCTCACTGCTGAGTTAACTTCAGGCTGCTCTAAAATACATGGCAAAGTTGGGCACCTGGAGTTAAGGTTCATTCATGCCCGTCTGTAACAGACATTGAAAAAGCAGAGCCCAAGGCAGGTACTTTTTAAGGTATCTAAATGTCAGCCAGTCTAATTCCTGTCTCTGGAAGTTCTCAGTGTGAGCCCTCCTGGCTTTAAAAGTCCTGTCTCAGATAAGCCTTTTCTTTCAGAGTAACCAGGGAGACTCATTATCGCTCCATTATATCAAATAGTTCTCCTAGTGGGAAATAAGCTACGAGATAGAGAAATGGTTTTGAATCCCCCTTAATCTAACAGGAAAGAGATCTGAATCTGTATTTAAAGAGGCATGTCCCGTCCTGTCTTGTCCTGTCCTGTAGAGATCCTCCTGCGCACTGTCCTAGCCCCTCCAGTTATCTGAACCTGTTACTGGAGAGCTGTAATTTAGCAAAGCCTTGCGAGACACTTCTTTCAGCAGAAGGAGCTCTGTAGATGTGGTTCCTGGGTCTCCCACCTTGCCCACTGTTGTTGGCCTTTGTCATGCTCACCAACAGCTGAGTCCCAGCAGCTTCACTCTGACTGCCCCAGCTAATTCACTTCCTCCAACAGCTGGGGATGTGGATCATCCAGTAATCCCTATGAACAGCCTTTTTGCTAGTCAGGCAGTATTATTCCTGCAGCAAATGGAGAGGACACCCTTAACTTGCTTTTTAAACATGCAGCTCAGAAGCCACATGTTGGTCACCTGCAGGACAGCGTCACTACTTTGCTTTGCTCTCTCTGCTCCTTTTCCATCCCTCACAAAATATTTGATTATTTATATAAAATTGGAGTGACTTCAACAGAATAAAGATGCATCCTCCACACACAACAGCTGGGTGGGTGTTAAGTTGCTTTGTAGAAGGTAGAAAACACTGATTGAAGTATCAGGTTCAAATCAGAGATCATGAGTATTTCAAAACAAGTCTGCCTGTGAGTTTCCAAACCAGTGCTATTATGTACATGAACAGTCAATGTCTTATCCTTGCTGTCTGTTGTGCATTGCCTTCTTGAGCATGGAAACTTTGAAGACATCTCCAAGTCAACATGATCTTTAAGGCACTTGCCAACCCTTAGACTGCTCCTAACAGCAGCAGGCAGCTCTGCATATGCCCAATGTCATGCACTTGGGCACTGAGAATGTTAAGCAGCAGCTCAGTAAGGCTCCTTGCTGGTGTCCAAATACTGGACTCACACTATGGCCAAGTCTGTAGTCTTTAGAAGGCTAACATCCTTACATGACAAAGTGGGCCATTAGAGGCTAAGTCCATAGGAATTTACACGTTTAAAGTAAAATGTTGGTTTTCATTCCTTAAATCTCAACCCAAAACTTTCCCATCTCTCTGTGTCCCTCTGTTTAATGTCATTTAAGTACTGAGTTTTGCTTCCTTGGGGAGATCTGTTTGGTCACTGCCCCGGGTCTGTCCCATGTCTTAGTCAAGGACTGCAGGAGCAGTGCTGGGAGAGTGCAGTGAGGCTCCAGGACTGCCCTGTAGGCAGTTTCTAACTGCTTTGAGTCACCAAGCTAGAGAAGTTGTGCTCCTTCTTGCAGTGACAGAAATTTCTTGCTTGTGGGCTGGTTTACACATACGTATTGGGATGCGGATTTTCTGTATTGAAATAATTTCCTTAGGTGCCCTTCTCTAAAAACATGCTTTAATCCAGCAGTAAGAAGAGTTGTGTGGCCATTCTGTATATGGTCATGGTGATCTCTTCTGCCCCAATAAATCTGTTTATTGTGATGTGTGAAGTAAACACCTGCATCATTTTGAGCTCTAAATCCAGGTCCTGAATTAAACTTTGCCTTACTGCTGAGTGACAGCTGTCACTGAGCTTGTCAGTGTGCTTTGCAGAATGAAGTAGCTCGAAGCAGCAGATCCCAGCCTAAGCTTCACACAGAGCAAACCTACTGAGCATCTGTTAGTGCTATAAGAATTCCTGAAGCAGTTTGGTGTGTTGGCACTGTGTCTCAGCTGGGTGCAGCCTGGCTCCCTGCATCTGCAATAGGAGCCACTGCCTTCAGGGACTCCTCTGAGAATATTAGCTTGCATGCCTGGGGATTTCAAACAAGTTAACAACAGACAATGGTCCACAGTTTTCAAGTTGCTCTTGTCAGCAGTTCTTTTTGACATATCTATTCAAGCATACCCTCTTGGGCTTAGAAAGCAGCCAGCAAAATCTGTGCCAATAGCGAATACTTTGCTATAAAATAAAAGCTCTGACAAACTCGGAGGCTCCGTATGTAGAATTACTGTGATCCTGCAGTTCATCTCAAAACATTGGGTCTGGTGTTTTTAAATCCGCAGTTCAGAAATTCATGAGCAGAAGGTGAAAAAAATGAATGGCCAGCTGAATTGTCAGTGAGCTTTGTGAGGCAAAGGCAATTAACCTTGAAATAGCCGTAAAGGAGCTTTCCCCCAGGGTATTAGAACAGAACAAACATTTCTACAAAAATGCCAGTTGCCCTCTGCAGGTGGGGGATGCTCTTCTCTGAGCCTTAGGAATGAGATGCACATGGTAGCGGTTATCACTTCACATGTTCCTGCTGCATACTCTGCTTTGTTTCCCACAGTGGGGAACCTTGAAAAGCAGGGATCATTGTCACTCCGGAGAGGGTTAGTGGGGCCAGACATTTCAACACTGCTGGTCTGTGCCCTTTTAGGTGTCCCAGGGGATCAGAGACATCCACACAAGGCAGGCAGGCAGGCATATGACACACAAGACCAGGACCCTTCTGGCCTGGCTGCTGGATAACCAGATGAAATACCCAGGGCATCTAAAGCAGCCATGGGCTCCTATCTTCAGGCAACCAGATCGCACCAAGGATGGCACGTTATGAAATTGTGTGCTGGGCAAGTTGAAATAGACGTGCTGGCTGCAGATAGCACTTCTGACTGAAGCCTGCTTTCCTGCCTTCTGGTCCTTTTTGTTACCTTCACCACTGTTAAATCAGGGCCAAAAACTGTGGTGCCAGCCCCCCTGCAGAGTAGCCCTTCAGAGGGCAAATACCTGCTTTGAGCCATTGTGAAGCATTTGTCCTTTATCTTCTTCTGGGCCCAACATCAGACAGGCACGAGAGTCCCAGCCCAGTGTCCACATCTGCCAGACACTTGCCAGCGATATCCCTCCTGAAAAGACCTGTTAAACGTTTGTGCACATAGGAGCTTTGGAGAAAGCCTTCTTGGTGCTCTTTTTGTGGGAGAAACAGCAACTCCCCATCACTCCCTGCTTGGTAGGGCAGTTACAGCAACTAAGGGAGGAAACAACTCAGGGTGTTTGTCTTCCAGCTTGCAGCTTGTCTTGCAATATCACTCTGTGATAAGCGTGCATGGGGCAAAGTAACGCTCATGCCAGTCAGCCCCTGAGGATACACGTATGGGGGCACACAGATGCACAGGCAACTACCTGGGATATTGTCTTAGCAGCAGGGAGTAAAGCCTGAGTTGTGCATGGAGGTATTTACCTTGCCCTTCAGGTGCTTGTCCTATTCACCTGAGCTCTGCTTGGCTGTGGCTTCCCTGTTAGGCAGATTTGACCCGGTCTGAAGTTTTCTCAGGTTTCTCTTTGCAGTGTATAGTCCAGCTGCTCCCCAGCTTGCTGGAGCAGAAAACAAATAACCAGGGGAGTAGCAGTTCAAGGCAAAACTGGGTCAATGAACATTTACGCTCAATTAACACATGTCACCATTCTGTCTCCACAACTACAGTGAATGCACCTAAAAAGTGAGAACAACCTGAATTAAGGCTGTCGTGCAATGTGAAACCTTTGCTTCTTGGCTGAGCGTTTCCTGTGGCGGTGGTGGTGCTGAGTTTATGCTCTGCGTGGCTATCATGCTGTGACTGAATGACTTGGATTTCTGATGTCTGCTCTAATGACCGCGCTTTCTTTCTTGAGTTTTGCCCTTCTCTTCAACTTCATCAGAAGCACTTTTGCACTTACAAAGTGTTTCACTTTTGGCCCAGGAACTGATCCTGCCATACATGGCTAGCCCATCCACCTTGGTGGGTCTGTGAGGAGTTGCAAGTGCCTGGAGGGTGCTAACTGATGGTAAAGCATCCTTTCCCTGAGGTGCCCAGTGCCCAGACATGCCAAACAATGCACTTCAGTGAATCTCTGTCTGAAATGACTCAGCACACAGCTGGTTTGCAGCAAAGGGGTGCACAGTTCAAAACGCCTGCCCCCCTCCATCTTTTGGGGAGACGTGTGCCTGTGGGTGCTGTAGAGGCATAGGGTGGGTTAAGGATCACAGCTGCACAATCTTCTGATATTTGCAACCAGTTTTTCACAAATGCAAAAATTCCCTCTCTGTTCTGGTCTTACACATTTGCATTTTCTCTTTCAGAACCTCTACTTGCTTCTTCCTTTGGGTCCCTTCATGCATATATGTCTGATTTGTATTATCCCTTTGTTTGAATTGTAAGCCCTTCAGAGCAGCAATCATGTCTCCATCTGTGCCTTGACAAGGGACTTACATGATAGGTTGGCTTAAAACCACCCGTCTGTAACTGAGCCATCCTAGGCTTTTGCAAGGAATGAACTTAATGAAGGAAAGTTTTCTTTTTGCTGCACAACAATCTGATCCCTTTGCCAGCTTTTCTTCATTAAAAAAGTCTTTCCCAGGACTGATGTGAATTCAAAGTCTGCTGGTATCAAGTATTTTTAATAATTAGTTCATTATTTAATAATTATTAAATAAGTAATTTAATAAGTGTTTAATAAGTATTACATATATTTGAGGGAGGTTAGCTTGATTTTTTTATGTCTCATCCTTCCAGGTACTACAGGTACACACATTTGCATGTGCATACGCAGATGAGACAAACTTGTCCCTCATTACATGAACATATATACATATATACACATGAAGGAAGAACTTATTAATTTTCATGGTCAATGGAAGAGGGACTATAAGTAAAAGAAATATTGTGAGGTTGACAGTCAAAATCACTAGAGTAGGCAACTCTTTAACTGAAATAGCTGTCTGTGGCCACCCTGGCTGGGCTCTGAAGTAAGTCCTTCCAGACACTTTGCCTCTCCCCCATCCTTCTTTATGCTGTGACTGGAAGTCTACCTTCATGGAAAATGAGTCCATCAGGTTTCAGTAGTCTCTTAACAAGCCAAGCATAAAATAGGGAGCTGCTGCTCCACACCCATGTGTACACTTGCCATCTTGGGAAGCAATGAGGAGAGACTGAGGGCTGACTGAGTTGCTGTGGGGAATTAAGCATGTACTCATCATCAAATACCAAACCATGTCTACCTGTATTATGTTAAGAGCACAAACCCCACAGTTGTAATTTTTAACTGAAATACTTGGCTTGGAGGCAAAGCCAGTGTTTGCCGTGCTCATCCTGAGTTCTGAATTAACCAAGGCTCAAACCAACGTACTTTGCACTCTCTCTCCACAGGTAACCCAAATTAGCCCTTCATTAGATGCCTGTACATACCATCTTTCTTCTCGACTTACATGTTGTAACAGTCACAGTCCCCGTTCTGGGAGGAAGATAAGCAGGGAAAATCCTTTACGCGTTAATGGGATTCGATGGAGTGTGAGCTCAGGTCCCCCAGTGCAGCCAGGGATGGAGTAAAATTTGCTTGTTCCTTTTGTGAGCTGGGGATCATTTCCATAGCAGCACTGTGATTATAACACTGCCACAAGTAGCCATGAGTTGTGAGGAACAGATTGTTCATCTGCATGATAGATCAATGTCTTTTGGAATCTAAATATTAGCTGAAAATTCAGGGTCAGAGGGCAGCTGACACTTGACTTTGCTCTCTTTCCTCTATCCACGGCTTTGATCATGCTACATCTTTCTATGTGCCTGGTGCTTGAGAGGGTACCCCAGCGTCATGGACTGTTTCCTAGTCAAGAGGTATAAACCCACTGGCTTAAATATCTGAGGCCCAAGCTTTAGCAGGGGGTAGGGGTCTGAAGGGAAAGGGGGGACCATTCCCTTCATGCTTTTCACATTTCCCACATAACCCAAAGCAGACTAAACAAAACCAGTGTGAAATCTCATGGCTTGATGCTGCTATGGTTATATTTTTTAAGCTGCCATCCATTCATTTATACTTCTGTTTATTTCCTGGATTTACGGCTTTTTTCAGTCTTTTCTTGTGGGGAGGTGGCGGGGTGGGGGGAGGTTAAAACCTTTTGAAAGGGGATTGCAGTGAGCAGTGGCCTATGATTAAAGCCCAGTGTTTTTCCTTGATGCTGCTCCTCCGCAGTAGTGTCACACATGGTAGCATTTAGGAGTCCTTCACAGCTGAGGTGTTTCAAACACTAATGAATGGAAGTTTGGTCATATAACGCAGGCAAGCTTTAAGGCATGCTTTGCTGAATGGTGTACTGTAGTGGCCTGGGAAAGGAAGAGAGTTATAAATTGTGTCAGTTAGCCACCCAGACAAAATGAAGCCATGTGGAAAATCAAATCTATTAAAGTATGAAGACTGTTATAAGCTGTTTTAAGCTGGTCATTCTTCAAAGGTCTCAGTTGGCTGAGGGGGTAAATTCCTCTTCTTCCTAGATCTTTTTCACGTGCTGTCTTAGGCGATGATAAAAAACAACTTTTCACTGACAGCCCCTTTCATTAGAAATGTTTATTGCCCCCAGTTTACCACCCGTGTCCTGAAAGGTACTGCACATTTGTTAAATAAGCAGTGTAAGAGCATCGCGTTTGGTCAGGCCTGCTGAAGGCAAACATGAAGGCAGCACTAGGGCAGAAGAGAACAGCCTATAAGGAGGAGAAAGCTTCCCAAAGCGTTAGCTTACCTGCTCAAAATGCTTTCCATTTTCTAGCTGTTAATGTCTTCTGGCCATAAGAGGCCCTTGACAGAGCATGGCACAGATTACCTTTTCTTGGCACCTCCTGGGGTAGGTGGAAAGCCTGGTAGGGAAAAGTGGGGGGATCAAAGAGTAGGGGACCTACATCTCCTTCCCAGGGAGAAGATCTCCTACATCTCCTTCCCTTCTTGAGATGTCACAGCAGCTGTAAAGGGCATTTTGTTAGCTCAGGAGGTTGTTGTCAGCAGCATAAGACACACACAGTTGCCACAGCATTTATTCTTCCTGTTTGTGTATTCTAGGAAGAGACTGAAGAAACGTCCTCACAAGAGTCTGCAGAGGAAGACTAGGAGACCGCACCATGCAATTTCTACCTCATCAGCAGTTGGGTCTTTTGAAGGGAGAAGACACTGCCTCGACCACTTATTTCCTATTGCCATGGTCTTTCCACTTTTGCCTGGGGGGGGGGCGGGGAATTGCATAACCTTAAAAAGGATTTGACTAAGCATCTTTTTTGTAATCCCTTCACAGTCCCAGGTTTAGTGAAAAACTGCTGTAACACAAAGGGGACACAGATTAACGATGCAACCTTTAATTACTGTTTTCTTTTCTCTTAACCTACTAATAGTTCATTTGAGCTGCTAAGTAATGGTGAGTGGGTCAAAAATTGCTCCGAATCAGGTTTATGTCATTCACTGCACTGCATATAAACAATTAACTTGTAACATAGTCATTATAATGGGCATTGAAATAGGAAAGGCTGTGTGTGTAACACTAAAGCCTTGCAACTCTTCCAGGAACCCACTCCCTACTTAGTGAACTCCCTGGTTTAGAACACCAAAGATAGGGAATAGATACTACTCTTTTTCTCTTGTAACCTTCTTGTAGACTTGTACTTGATTTTTTATTTTATTTTTATTTTTTTTTAAGACTTACTGTTATTTCAGGAAAAAATTGAAAGCTGATCTTTCACTTCATTCAGCTGGTTAAGCGGAAGAAAGAAATCAACACGAGAAAGGTACTTTCTTTTTGCAAAAGGGAAGAAAGACAAAGATACGTTGTATAGTGATAGATACAAACATATCAGCAGAAGTAGCAGTAAACAAAATGAACAGCCCTCATCTTACTGGACGATAAGAAGCCACAGTTGGCTTTCTGTAGATCCAGGCATTTTCTATGGAAATAAAAAATGACTGACACCAAACACCTTATGCCATTAATGACTAAGTCTTTACTGAGAAAAGCCTTTTAAAACATACAGAAAGGTACCTCAAAATTAACTGTGTATTTGTCCTAACAAAAATAATCCAGATGTTTTGCTTAGTTTCGCCTAGTTCCACTCGCCCCGTACCAGTGTTTCAAAAGAATTGCATCTCTCCTCAGTACCCATCAGTCCTGATGTAAGAACAAGCACCACGTACCTCAGCTAAGCTCGTGCATTACTTTAAGCAATATATTTTGACATAGGATGGTTCACTGAGCGCCTCGGTGGCAGTGACATTTTTCCATCTTTTCATTCAAAGCAGCACTTTTAGCACCAGATGCAATATTACCCCACTATTCCGTGCTACCTCTGATTTTTACAGATAACTCAACAGACTGATAAATACATGCTGCTATACACATTCAATGCAGGAAATTTTTACTGGGTAGATAATCACGAGTATCTGCATTTTCCCCTTATTTCTACTTCCACACTTAGTTGCAGTTAAGGAAGCAGTATCTTCATTGTGGTTTGGCATGACTATGTATTTTTCTTTCTCTTGGTTTGTTTTTTTTGTTTTGTTTTGTTGGGTTTTTTTTTAATGTACTTACCCTATTCTCTGCTAGACTTCTGTGTAATGTACTGTTAACTTGAATATATTTTTGTACTGAATTGCTGATAGGTTTGTGAGGATAATTTTCTTCAATGACACTACATGACATAGAAAAAAATTTAGCTGTAATGTTTAAATATTACTGTCCAAGTTTGTACCTCAAATGAATTGTTTAAAGAAATGGACTAATTGATTGACAAAGACCTACCTCCAGACTTTAAATAGAATGAACTTGTTACTTTCAGCATTAGTTTTGAGACGTTGGAAACAGTTAGGACTGCAACTAATCCCTAATTGAAAACTATTTTTGTAAAATAACTTGTGGAAAATGAACACATTTTAAATTACTTTCGTATTAAAAAAAAAAAAAAAAAAGGACAAAAAAAAAAAAACCTTCAAAGAAACTTGAAGCTTTGTAGGTGGGAAGCAACAAGCCCAGCTTTTGCATAATGCAATCACAAATATGTGTTTAAAAAAAAAAGAAATTAGTAGATTGTAAGAAAATACTTGACAAGTATTTTCGTGTATTTTACACAAATGTGATTTTGTAATATGTTTCAGCCAGATTTATTTTAAATGCTTCTTATGTAGAGGTTTTTTTATTCTTCTTTCTCTCACTTTTGTTGTTCCTTCTCTTTCTCTCCTCCTGTTTTGCTTTCTCTAGTTCTGTTTTATTTCTTTTCTCCCTCTCTTTCCTAGTCAGTACTTTTTACCATTGTATTAATAACTGGGCCAGGGGTAGTTTCTCAGGAAGGCGTCTGTTAGTATGGCTTTAGTACCAAGCCAAATGCAGTTAAAGATAACTACTTACTGGCTTCTTCCCAGAGGCAGTGTCAAGAAACACGGACCCTCCTTGAAAGCCCACAGAGGGTTCAGCGGCGGAAATCGCTGAGAAAGAGCTGATCAGAGTATTACAACTAGACACGTTAATACCGAGTGAAAGAGAAATAATCCTAGCTATACGGTAGCTCTAACAGGCCAAATCCAGTGTCACTTGAAGGTAGTAGGAGGAATTCTGCTGACTTCAAAGGGCATCGAATCAAGCCTTAAGCAAGTCCCTTTTGGGGTTTTATTTTTGCGTTTTTTAAAACCACAGTATTCAGTGGATGACACAGAAATAATGGCTGGGTGTGTGTCACACTTCAGCCTCTGAGAGACTTACCACTCTGATGAACGGAATCTTGTATTTTCTCTATATCGTAGTACAATCAAAACACATTACTACCTCTTAGGGCCTACTATACCTCATTTTTTTCAGACTGAAAAATTGCATGTGGCCATTGAATCAGTGAGAACATCATAAAATTTTTATATATATAGTTTATTTTTGTGGGAGATAAATTTTATACGACTGTTCTTTGCTGTCGGTGGTCACTGCTAACTAAGACTGGACATTTAACTCTTTACCATTTCTGCAAGAGAGGTGTGTTTGCAGGAAAAAGAAAAAAGAACGCTTCAAGATGTTTAACTACAGTTTACTTTTCCTTTTGAGTGTCTTCTAACTTTACGCTTTGTTCTTCGTGTAGAGTTGCTGTCTATGATTGTACTTCAAATCGCTTGCTTGTTGAAAATGTTCCTTTAATGGATTATCACAGTCTGTTCAGCACAATAAACATAATAGCCTCTGTGATCCCCATGTTGTTTGATTCTTAGACTTTTTGTCACAGTTCCATAAAATGGTTAATAAAGTTTGGTCACAGTGACCAAATTTGTGAAAACTTTGCATGCACGGAGTCTTCTTTTTTTGTCCCAGGACCGTAGGCATGTGCCTGAGAAGAAGTGCACTTGCTGTTAGGGGCCCCAGGGCTGGGTGCTCAGCAGATGGACACATCCTGTGATTCTCCCCTAAAGGTGAGGCACCCATTCCTGGCCTGGGACTCGCCGTGCTGAGCTAAGGGCTAAGCCATGCGCTCTGGATGCTGCAATCTTGCCCACCAGACGGTAAACACCATAGCAAGGGCCAAGCTGAAATGGGTTTTGTTGGCTGGCTTCAGACCTGCCTCTGGGGGATCCACCAAGATGATGAGCCTTCTCCTCTTTTTAGGCAAGATCTCAGTTTGCATCCAAGTTTATGGAGTCTCCATGCTGCAGCCATTAGGTTAAAAAGAGCAGGTACTCAGAGCAGCAAAGATAGGGTTATGGTCTGAGGTGCAAATTGAGGAGCTCAGGAAACTCTGCATTAAAAGCTTTCCACCCCCCCCCCCTCCCCCCCCCCCCCGACTGTCACAGGCAAGTTT
>JBCJKH010028302.1:0-17350 GCA_039877255.1 Loriculus beryllinus | reverse complement strand
AATTCTTCATATGGGTAGACAATAAAGAAAAGGCATGGCTAGAAGCGTTTCTCCCTATTTACCTTAAAGAATGGGAAATAGCTATCAGTAACCCTCTAAATAGAAAACAAATTAACAATTTATTAATAAGGATTAATAAATAAACATGTTAAAATGGGATGGTGGTGGGAGACAGACAGACAGATACTTTCTTGCTTGCAGGAATTAGCTTTAAATGCTTTGGATTTTCCAGGTTCTTTTGTTAAAATATTTCCACTGTCAATAGATGCACCAGTTAAAGTAGGACTTTTATCTTACAAACTGTGACATATGGCACCTGTTTCAGCTGTTTGGTTTACCTTATTTTGGCTTGTTCCTTCAAAAAGAGAGTGAGTAGGTCATGTAAGACCCAGAGGGACTACACAGAGTTTGCAGCAACCCAGAAAGTCATTGAGCTGAAAAGAAACCTGGAAGAAAAGACCTACTCTTCAAGGACACAGTGATGAGAAAAGAGAATGCTTACACGCCTTTTTATTTCTGTGGTGTTTTGTACACTTACATTTGAACTTTTTTTTTTTCCTATTAAAACTAATTGTTCTAACTTCTCTATAAGTAAAACATGGATTTTGAGTACAAAACCTTTTTGTTTCATGTCCCAGATTGAAATGAATTAGTCATTTAGGAACAGGTTTCAATACTGGAAGTAATTGGAAACTCATAAACATTATTTTCACATGAACTTTTCCTGTTACTGTCCTTTTCCTCCAAGAAAATCTCCCAATAAAACCAGAAAATATAACATTGTTTCCCATTCTTAAAAATGAAGAAAGTAAAAATAACATCCCAAACTGAAAAATGCATTCACAAAAATGTTAAGCCAAAACACATTTACTAGACAATAAATTTCATTCTCTTCTCCTCCAGAAAAATTGCTATCACTTTCTATCCACTTTAATTTATCTGATGCACAGTTAGCATTACCCTAATTGTTCTTTATGCTGTAGCTCCATGCCTCCTCATCTCTACACTGCCTCTTTGCACTCACGTGCTTTGGAACAGGGTCTATATCCTCCTCTCAGTTTGGAAAGCTTCCTGTACTTTGTGCATGCTACCAGAATCATGGGAAATAATCATCATCTCACAGCAACTCATTTTTCTGATCCCAATTCCTCCAGCTTAAGTTTTGCCTGAAAGGAAGTGCCTGAAACCAGTTTTCCCAGATTTAAAGGTTTTCAAAGTACACAACTGCCAGGATCTCTCCTCTTGTTTATCTGGCTTTAATTGCTGTGGGAGACAAAGTATCTCTTGGCCTACATTTTATATCTAAAATAATTAATATTAAAAATATTAATGTTTTAATTTTTTTCTAGGTGAGAAAAACAATAGTAAACTGACACAGATTCTATACGCACTATTAGCTGTTTCCCAAGGAAACCAGGTTCTGAAAGGATGAGATTTCATACTGAGTGGCATGCATCTTTAGGTAAACTGCCTGTAACTAAGAGACTTGCACACTGGTAAGAACATTATTTTGAGCTTAGCCCACTTTGCTACACTATAGCTTAGATAAAGTGTCTGAACTGGATACTTAGGTAAAGTATCTGTAAGCATCTTGTTCAGTGGTTATTCATGAAGGCTAAAAATTACTCCCCATAGGCTCAGGCTCCTGGACCACCTCTATACCAAAGCTTGTATGCTTGGGAGTTTGTTCTCCTATGAGCACAGGATGAGTTTGGGGACTGGCTTCTGCAGGCCAGTCTCTGTGTGTGGACATCCCCTTGCCAACTGCCATATGATGAAAAAACTGCATGATATTTTCCCAACTCAGTGTACCTGGTCACTATCTCATTAATTTGCCCATCTGTGTTTTGCACAGAAGCACAGCACAGCAAGGACCATCCGCTGCAACCATGCAAAGCAGCATGCAGATCCGAATTCTCAAATGCATCTGGGAGACAAAGCTCTGAAAAAAAAGCGGGTAATCCCAATTTTATGTATACCAGATATCTGCCTCAGATTTACTTCTCCTTTGAGCTGACACCTTGATCTCAAAAGCTGTGGATGAGATTTACTACAAACAGCAAACCTCTTTTTAATTAAGTTGGACTGTATTTCAACCAGCTACATTTGCAAGTTTAAATCATGAGTGAGCTTCAATTTGTCCATTCACATTAGCCATCAGTCACAGGCCTACAACCTTAGGCATGTTTCTCATTGTACTATTAAATTTTATAGTACCTCTTTAGGTTCTGAGATGTGCTCAGTTACAGGAATATATTGAAGGCATTAAAGTGATAATAATTCAGCTTGCTGGAAGAATGCTTAAAAAGTCCTAGCATTCCCAGAGAAACAGCATAATTAATTCATAACTTGCAATAAAAACAACACTTTAATTACATGCATCTTTAATTAAAATCTCAGAAAAAATGTTATTTAAAAGGAATGGGACCAAACACAAAGCCTGGCAGTGTTTAGCAGGAAAGCACACATTTTAAAATTGAAAAACCTTGTAGTACACAACTTTTCCAACCCTAACTATTCCATGATTCTGTGATTGGTTGGAGGGGCTTCCGGGGGTCATCCAGTCCAACATCCATGTCCAAAATATTACGGATACTTTATCAGACCAGCTGGATTTGTCCAGTGTGGTTCTGTGTCTCAAAACAATGAGGTTTGAGCCACTTCCTATGAAAGATTCTTCTCTTTTGATTTGCCTAGCTCAGAAATGCCCACAGTCATATTGAGCTGCCTGTTTCACAGGTCCTGGAGGAAGCAGGATATTTTTCTAGGAAGGTAGGATTTCCTGTGGATTTCCTGTAGCTCCCTCACTAAAAGTGGGCAGCAAAGCAGCACTGAAAAAAAGCATGCCAACTCTTTTTTCACTGATCATCACAAGTGGTGTTACTTGTGAGCTCTTCAAGGGACAGAGAATATTTTAATTATTATGACAAATCCAATTCCTACTGGAGAAAAAAGCCAAACCATCAGTACTTGCGACTGAAGATGGACACAGACTCTTAAAATAAATATATGCATTTGCAAACATGAATCTGTTTGCCTTGCATGCATTTCTATATTCTTATTACTTATTTTCCTGCATGAATTCTGGAATGACTTCTGTTTCCTCACCTTAATAGAAAAAAAACTTCCCCTACGATTTACGGTTTTTGAAGTCTCCCTATATTAAACTAATATAGAATGTGGCATAATTTTTCTCAGGTACTGATGATCAGAGTGAAGCCCAAACCACTGGAGAATAAGCATCATGGGCAGATCTTACAATTATTTTTGCTCTGAGTTGCATCTTAGGGACTTCTCTAACATGGATGTTTTTTACTAGTCCAGCAAGTGTAGCATTAGGAATTTGCGTAAGAACAATAAAATCGAGGCAAGAAATTCACAATACAGACAAAGCCCTCACACAGAAGAAGCTGTTTTGATGGAAAGAGTTTCATTCTGGAATAAAACATGAACCAACTTCCAAAGTGGTTTTGACCAGTGAAGTTGGTGGAGTCAAAAACGAATGTTCCAAGTTTGGTCTTGCAACAGCTGTGCACAGCAGCCTGAGCTCTTGCTCCCCGCTGACTTGTCCCAACGCTGCACTAGCAGGAATGCTTGAATTGGTGAAGCTTAATCTTTTCTAAACTTCTCTAAATATTTACGTTTGCACAAAAAACATTATTCAGTGACAAAAGTGAGATGGATGTTCTTGGCAGCCTGAAGAAAGCACATGATTGAGCACGGGGAAGGACTACGGGAGGGAGGTTAATGAACTGGAATACATGATGAAAGAGGAATGGACAGTGCTTCTTTGTGGTAATACAAGAAAGACCTATTCAGGGCCTGATTCCATATTACATTATTCACTTCAAGGCATCCCTCCATGGCCCCCAAGTTAACAGAAGTTTTGGACACACAGGTAAGCCAGTATTTGAAAGGGAGAGCTATTCTGATCTCCTTTCATTTGGGACATTGAAGAAGATGGACTCTGCTCTTACTGTGTTATTGTGGATGGCACAGACACGTCTGGTTTGGTGCTTCCATGAAGCAGCTGTTCCCTGTAACACAGATCTGAGATCACTTCCAAGATTTCCTCAGGCATCGAAGATTTTCCTTGGAGAAAGAGAGGAGCTAATGCTCAGTGGCTGCTGGAGAGCAACCACAGAAACCTCTTCCAACTGCAACAATACTTCTTGACTCACTGTCACATGTCTGAGTAGGACTGGGAAGCATAGGAGTATAGAGCTGGGAATGGATTACAAAAAGTCAAGCAGGCTTTCCTGGAGTGCAGCTCTTTTCAGCCATACAGTCTCTTATCTTGCCTGCTTCACAGCCTCTCAGCAAAAAATTATGGAAGGAGTACCTTGTAGAAAACAACAGAGAGATTTAGCAATCTTTTCTGGAGTCTTGTCTGGCTCCTCCCCAACAGATTTCCAAAGAGCAGAGCTAAGGATATCCTCAAACCCAAAGACCACCTTAATTGTGCCCGATATATTTCAATCACATACAAAAACCTTCCTCACCAAGATTTCCTGAAATGGTCTGAAGCATGTGGAGAGAGGTCGTTCTAGAATCAGCTACTTTTAGTAACGGACAATTTTATGTAACCATATCCTATGGGAAAAATATGGCGGTAATGTACGACAATTATTGCTTTGCAAAATCAGTAAGACAGGACTCTCATTTTTATTCCTTGCCTGGCCATCTCCCCAGTTGCACTAGATCAAGGCTGCCATGCATGTACGACTGTAAAGAGCAAGCTTAATTTTCCAATAAAATATGTGCAGTTCTGATGTGCAAGTTCTCCAGTCTTCAGATCTGCTGGGCATGTTTCAGGGCCTACGGTCAATTAAGAAGTGAATTAAAATGTCCAAAAGGAAATAGGAAATGATAATTTTAAAGAGAATTTATTGTTGTTTGAGAGAATTAGTCTATAGCATACGCTCAACAGAGAGACTTTGTTACCAGTCCTACCACTGGCAAGTTACGGCTTAAGATAAACCCAAATCACAACTACTTAACTTCCAAGTAACACAGGCAACACAACATTCCAAAATAATGTGGTCCATTAGGAAAGCACATTTTAAACTCTGGTAAGGGAAAAGTTCAGACAGGATATATCTGATGAAGATGAGGCCAGGTTTCTACCTCTGTTTCACAGGTTCTAATCTGGCTCAACCCACAGGAGAGTAATTTTTGTCAAGACATAATAGGCTATTCAAATGCTGCTTAGTTCAGGAAATGAATTGCTGGCCTGTGTTCAGTTCTTTGAGGACAAGTATCCACATTAAAAAAAATGTATAGGAGCATTTTCATTAGTCTCTTCCCAGCAGTCTCCAGCAGCTGGAGTAAACTTTGAAAAAGAAATCTTCCATTTTAAATAGTTTGCAATCCAAGTTCTGGCTTTTGTTGTGGTCTGGAAAGATGTAAACTGAGCAACAATACCACAAAATGGGTCTGGTTGTTTTGTTCTCTACTGTCAAATTAATATTTGCTTTAGCAACAATGAATTGGACTTATTGAGCCCTTAGAGAAGCCTGTGGAATTCACTGTGAATTTACTGGACATTGTACTAGGTCTGTCTCTGGTTTTCAAGTATAAGGTTACCTGCCTTCTCAAAAGTTCATATATAGTTAAATAATATACAATGATTTTCAGAGAGCCTGCGATTTCTTCACCACAGCTTTCACAAACGTGAATAGAAAGTGTTAGCTCGCATATGGAATTCTACTAAACAGGTGAATATTTAGTGGAAACCAAAAACCTCAGCATAGTTTCTGGGGAGTAAAAAATTACCAGTCCTTGCTAAATTCAGCACATCTTTTTCCAAAAAGAGCCTACTTTACACTCTCTTTAGCATTTCTCACCAGCTCTCATTTTTTATCTTACATTTTAAGTTTCCTCTCTGTAATGCATGTCTCTACAGTTGAGGTTCAGCTGAAATCAAACAAACTAAATATGAAGACAAATCACAGAAAGCAAAGGCAGTGAATATAATCTGATGGATAGATAAGCAAAGTCTATGAGTTTGAAGTTTGAGTATCTGGGAAACTTGGGTTCAATATTTTGTGCTACCAGACTTCCTAAAGTGTCTTTGATAAATCACTTAGGATTGGATTCAGCTAAATAAATGCAAGTATTTATAGTGCAGGAGACAATGTTTTAAACTAATTGTCTAGGTTTACTTTGCAGTCAACAGACAGAAGCAGACACTTCATGAATAAGAGATCAGATGAAGTCACATCCTAACAGTGCACATGTCTCTCTGCTAACAATGAAGAAAGCCTAAGATAACTTCTTGAGATGTGGGCTTCTGCAGTTGCATGAGGTGAATTCATGTTTACTGCAAAATTCTGTAAACCACTTAAATAGACTACTACTGTAGACTTTTGATGGCATTAAAAAGAGATGTTTGCAGATCCATGCCATGAAAATATTAACAGAACTTCCACTGAAATGAAATATTTTTCAAATGAACTTGGATACTTGAAGCATCCGGGCACCTACAAATACTCTAAGGTGTTGGGAATTATCCAGTTGCCAGGATTTAGCAGCTCTGGTAAATTTGGCATTATTTCTACATCCTCCCTTATTTGAAAAATAAGCATATTTGCTTTTTGTTATTTCATGGGAATACCGTGTCAATTAAGGAAAGAAAAAAAAAAAGTGAAATTATCTCATACTGCAGTAACGGATGGAAAAATAATCTGAAATTATTCCAGTAATACATGATAATGGGTGACCTGCACACAGATTCTCTTTCGGCTCAGACTCAGACATCTTGGCCTTGGAGATCTTTATTTGATGACTATAGTGTCTTTACAGACTCAGTTCCTGACTACGACAAATATACAGAACACAATGACTTTGAAGATAGATGAGGAGAACCATCTTCCTATTCAAAGTGCAGATACACATGAAGCAGAGGGAGATGCCAGCTCTTAATCTTTCAGCTCTGGACTCAAATTATTAGCCAGGGTAACTCTAACCTTTATGCTAATTCTGGTGAAAACTGCAATAGTTTATGTGGATTGGGGAGGAGAAAGAGCTCATTAAAAACAAAATCAAAAACTCTACTGAAGCAAGGGGTTAAAAAAAGCAAGCAGAACAAAAGTAGAACCATCTGGTCACAAAAAATACAAACAGTTGGCCAGCCTTACTCATACAGCAGCACTCTACAAATACTCAAATACATTTGTGAACTTTAACAGAAACAGACTCAAAATGAGTCACACCACTAAAGGACAAAGAACTCAGCTATATTGCTCTAAGCTACAATAAATAAGAGCAGGAACATTTTCATTAACATCTTACTTAGCACGGTTTACAGGTGTGTCTTTGGCCTTTACATCTCAGAAGAGCTGTAAGGTCCACCACAGACTGATTGTTTCTGCTGTGGAAAAGGCAAAAGAAGAACACTTGCTGCTCATTCACTAAGGAACTAACTGCAAGGAAGTCTGGATCTGCTGCCTAGCCCTCCCAGGAGTGCCACTGCCTCCCACCACCGCAGCCTGCTCACTGTGCTGCCTGGCAGCTGCTGCTGTGTGCCGACCCTCTGTGGGAAGTCCTAACGTGATGGCAACCCATTGTTCGTGCACTTCCATGACAGAGTAAAGCTAGCCCCACATCCCTGTGTCCCAGCTTTGTCTCTGTAAAAGGCAGGTAAGCACATCTTCCGTTTTCATGGGGTTACTGGAGTATATATAAGAGCCCCGGAAAAGCTATGAAGTGCACAGAGACTATGATATTAGGCTCAAATAACAAAGAAGGCAGACAGAAAGGTCTATCTGTTGAGGATACTATTCAAGAAATACAAATACTTTCCAAATAAGCTCCAGTTCCCTTATTGCTGTACTCAGCCGCTTCACAGAATAGGAAAAAAAGTGCCTGATGTTTCACTACTGCATTTGAGTGTGAAATAAAACCTCCAGCTGCATTAGGAAGATAAAATGCTTAAACAAAACATATTTGCAACCATTTCCTCGCCATTTCTTGATCCAAATAAAACACTGCTCACCATTGCAGTGTAAATGACACCATAGCACAGTAAGTAGAAAATGCTGTAACAAAGCCCTGGAGTATTTACATGGCGATTTGAAAGAACTGAATCATCTTTAATATGAATAGTAAAGAAAAAATACCAGGTTTTACCTTGAAATGTGAGAAGGAATGGACAAAAGGCTGTAATAGGAGATAATCACATTCAAAAGCATTAGATTAGTCAGTTCGGGAAAAATACAAGTCTGTTGTTTACAAATCACTTGTAGGGTTTGGTAATTGCAATCTTTTCTCTAAAAAGAATACTAGCCTGCTAGCACATTTTGCATCCTCCCATTAATTAAATTAAGCATCAGCTAAGGGTTCAACCAGCTTGTACTTCACAAACTGGAATATTGTTGCTGTTCTGTTAGGAAAAAACATGCTGTAATGAGGTTAGTTATCTCAGTGGCAGTTTACAGGCAGAGAATTAATAGGGAAACGGATTAATGTGAGGTCATTACGGAATCAGGCCAAATACAAATTAGTTTTAATGCCTCTGTTCACAGCTTGGAGCATGAGTGAAGGCACTGAATGTGAGAGAGTGATGGAGCTGAATTAGGAATGGAGATTGTAAAAGGGAAGTTCTACTGAGAAAATAGGACAAGATTTAGCAACAACATGGACAGAGGAAGATGATGTGGAGGGCAAAGAGAAAAGGTAGTATTAAATAGGACACTGAACTTTCAGGTCGAGGACAACTGTGGTTTGTGTCTATGCTAGCAGAGAAGTAAACTGAGATAAGACTGGGGGAAAATGGTTTTGACTCTGCAAACTATCATAATAGTACATACATAGTATATAAAGTGATATCATAATATCACTGTAATAGTGAACAACTTCAAATGCAATTTTTTCTCTTTTATGCAGCAGCTTAATCCCATTTAAATACCTAGCCACCCACTTGGGCTGAGGAAAGAGAGTGCAAGCATGCTTGTATATACTGGAGAGATTCGATATATCAGAACTACGCCCAAAAGAAAGGGTGAGAGCACGATGGGACCAGACTTTGCTGCACAGCTACCTAAGAGCCCCGGGGGCCCAGCCTTACCCAATAACTAAATTGGGCCACCAGAACACAAATGAATACTGCAGATCCACGCTCTGCTTATTCATGTAGACTCTGGCTTTAATGCTTTAACTTCTGCAAGAAGCGCACAGACAAAACAAAACCATTGTTACACAAGTGCCTGAGAATGCTTCGCATCATGCTGGGCTTCACAGCTGCAATAATTAAAAGCTTTGCATATGACATCACAATGCCAAATTACTAAATATCACCAGACAGATTTTCTAAATTTTAATTTTTATTTATAAAACAGCTATATATTTGTGGAAAAGAGCCATTAAATGAATAAGCTCAAATACAGAAATGGATCAACAGCAGTTCAGCTAAAGCTGATCCATGGTCTACCAAAGTCTGGAAGTACTTCCAGAATAGGATTCATCCAAACACATGCCTTTGTCTGAGGGAGCTGTCTAAGCTTCTGTACAGCTGACAGAGAAATGGCTGCTCTTAGGTTTTGATTTGCATCAGAGAAAATCAGGCTCTTAAAACAGGACTTTGTAAATGTGTCTCTTTTCTCTTTGCTGACTGTAAAGGAAGTCTGAGCTGGTAAGTTGAGATATGGATTAATTCTCCCTTCCCACCTCCCTCCATGACTCCTTTAGCATTGCATGGAACACATGTGCTTTTCAAAAGATGGACAGTGCATTATACTGAATACTTCCAGGCCAGCCTTTGATCAATCCGCCTTTTTCACTATGGGTTTTCTACAGCCTCCAACAGACAATGTGAGATGATCCCATTGTTTTATCTTTCTGGCTCAAAGAGATTTATTGTGAAGCTCAATGGTTGTGTGTTGCAAGGAGCAAACCCAGAGCCCCCATCTGTTCAGGCCTGCTAGCCTTGGCAGGTATGTAGAACAGCCTCCTTCTGGCCCATTAAGGTAATCCAGTCCCAAAGGATAAGCGGACTCTGCAGTCCCCTTTGCTGCAAACTGTAAATAAACAAGGTGGAGAGAAAAAACCAACCCGTATCTACTGTCCTACTGAACAAATGGATTTGTTCTTAAGTGGTTATCAAACTACACCTACAAAAGGACCATAGCACAAATAAAGATCTTCATTATCTCTGAGCCATCAACAGAAAGGTGCATAGTGCAACTCCCGTAGGCTCTGCTGTAAGTGTATCCCCAATGAGCTGGAGGAATTAAAAGCTAGTGTACAGTCTGGAAGACTGTTCCTGTGCTCAGAGCAGGCACACAGCTGTTTGGGACTCCTTGGGGAGCCTAGCCTTCCATTCAGAGAAAACTGAATGGGCACAGACTGAAGGAGTTCCTCCTATTTTACTTTTAATATTTCAGTATTGCTTCAGTTAGTGACCTGAACAAAGACAAACAAACAGCAAAATGCAATACCACACTTCACACATGTATAATGCAATTTTACAATATCAAGCTAATAAAAGAAAAAGGCTTTACGATGCTCTGTATGATGGGCACTCATACTACACTGGTAGTCAAAATCATCAGCTGGCTCCACTGGGCTGCGACGCCAGTGAAATCCTTAGTGCAGCTGGAACACAAAATGACGAAGAAGGAACTGATGCAACAGTACAATCACCGAGCTCTTTTTCCACATAAAAAAATCAGAAGTTCACTTGAACTCAATACTCCTGTACAAAACACAGGACAGCAAGCAACAGTTACTGCTGTTCCTTTGCAGATAAGTATTTACTGTGCTCCTCTGTGAATCCTAGGCAATTAAGTCTGCAGTAGGTTGTAGCCTTTATGCTGAGTCTTATTTTACAACCCTAGCCAACTAGCCATATCTGCACCACTTTTTACTATATTAATGTTTTATAAATAGCATGAAAACAACTAAGTGCTAAATGAAACAACTGAATCAATCAGTAAAACAGGAAGCTAAAATTACGGACAAAGGAAAACTAGACAATACAATCAGAAGATGACAAATCAAGGCCAAAGACGAAAGCTGAAACCACATGAAGTTGCCCTTCAAAGAAGGGCTTAATGAAACATGCAAGTCCAGTGCTCATTTTTTCTCCCCATTTGCCCTATGATAAACAATGTACAATGCCACAGTTTTTCCAAGAAGCCATGGGAGGTAAATTTTCTGTAATTTAAGACAATACTGTGAGAAAAAAATTCTATAATGTAAAACACAACAAAAAGCTGATTACAAATTGACACAAGTTTTACATTGTTTGTATTCCTAAAGTTATTTACATTTAAAACTGTTTTCTTATGGCCACAGGGGAACACTGTGGGACTACACAGCAGGGTCCCAGTGTGCCAAAACAGAGTTGCAGTTTGCTTTGTTAAATGCTCAGTTTTCTCAAAAACATTATTTTTGGACTGTGTTTTTTCTGATTGATTTTCAATGTTCAAAATGCTTCTTTACCCACAGACAGAATAAAATGACATCTGCTATCCTTGAACGTATAACTGAAACTTTCTGTACAGGGCAATATCAAAATCTTTAATCCTCATAAACCTCCTTATGCTTGTGAACATGATACACATGGATGTCATCAGTGAGTTTGCATTAAGCTATCTTACTGGATCTATCTGAAAAGTAAAGTAACATATGCATTATAGCCCTTCACAGCTACAATATTTAAATTTCCAGTTATATTAAGCAGTAAGTAAAGCTGGGTGACATACAACACTGCTGTGTAAGTAACCTTCATTTGGAGGTAAAAGTGAAGTAAAAAGTCACATCAGCTTCTCATTTCTGTAACTACTTTTATGGCAACAATCTGTAACTATGTTTTGAGGACAATGATGGTTGAGTAGGTGCACTTATAACTAAGGTTCTTGGAACTGCAGAGAGCAGAAGAGCAATCCAAGACATTTCTCTCACAGGTAAAGGTACTGAAAATAGAGCCAGCCTTTTGGACACAGGTTGACCCAATATATACCAAACACAGTAAGCATTATACGAAATGCACCTTATTTCCAATTATTAACAAAAACCCCATATTATATAAAGACACATGTATAATGGGTTTTATCTGGAGCAAAATCAGAAGAAAAATAGTTTTATTTTTTATTGAAGACTATCTAAAGACTTAAGGACCCCATCACATACCAGCAGTCAAGTTAGTTCCTGATCACCTCTCCATAATCCCTTGCACTGTTTTCTTCACCAGCAAACAAGCAAACCAGGTTCCTCCCTGCCCTACCTGAAAACCTTCTGCTTTCCTTCCAGTATTCCTGCCTCAAAAATTTGGGTCGCAAGCTGAGTCTGGGAGAGTGCCAATGGGAGCAGCAGGTCTGGGTTGGGCACGAGCAGGGGCTGGATGCAGCTGCAGGTCCCTGTGTGCCATCCCTGTGAAGGGCATGATGAGGAGGTGAGTGAGGCAGCTGCCCTTCATCCCTTCAGCAGATCCCCAGCCCCAAAGAGGCTCAAATATGTCTCCAGCTTCCCTGTGCTCAAAAAGTTGTCACCAGTCTCTTAAACCCTGACTCTTAACTAAGTTGCAGGTGAGTGAGGTTGCAGCTCACATAACATATACTACCCTTGAGAAGTGGCATTAACGAAAGAAGCCAGGACATGTTGTAATTGTGGTGAGCTCTGGGAGAGACTTAAGGCAAAACACACAGGGCATGTTCCAGAAGCACAGCCTTGAAGCAATGACGGAAGGGTTCAGGTTGCGAAGAGTTGCACTAAGCAAAACTGACACAATCTCCCAGCTACACAGCTATTCAACACTGCAAGGTAATCCCTGACCACAGAAATCCTGGGCAAAGGCAACAAAGAGGTTTGCAATCTATGTGAACACTGCAGACCAGGGGAGCTCTCAGACTTGGTCTCGCAACCACCTCCCAGTCCCCTCTGGGACTTGGGGAAAACCAGTAACGCTGCTGGTCTAAACTGGGGCAGTTCCCTACCTTCTAATCTGTGCATGGAAACTGCATGCCCAAAACCATGCCTGTTGTGATGTATGCCTACACTAATTGGCTGATTATACAAGACTGGAGACATGCACCAAACCTAAATTATATTATATGTAAAGTCAGGAGCAATAAACCTAATCACAGCAAGAAAGATTCAGATTAGATATGAGGAAAATCCTTCCCTGGCATTTAAGGTTTAACAAATGCCACTGAATATGTAACAAATACCATTTAACATGTAACAAGCTTGTATCCTGCCTTCCTTTAACTATTTTATCATATCTGATATTACATCCTTTTTCTGTGTTTTCCAAGAGCCCACACTGTGTGCACACAGCTGTAAAAACAATAAATACTATTAAACGGTGGCTATTACAAGATTCATAGCAAATATTCATGCTCCATCTTACAAATTTAGGGCCTGTATCTAAGAAAATCCTCACTTTAGTAATATGCATAATTCTGATTTATTCTTTTTAGCTCCATTACCAGCAGTGCAAGTAGATGTTAGAGAAGAAATTGCTCTTGTAATAGTTGTTCAGGATCAGGCCCTAAAAACAGAGGATACAGATGGCAAACACAAGATGCGCACTGAGTGAAAACAACTCTCGCTTTCCACAGTGGCAGAATGCCAGTTAGTTAGAGCCTGCTGATGACAGTAAAAGAAAAGGGAGAACTGTCATGCACGTGTGCCAAATTTACTCATTTTAAAAGTGAATTGGGCATCACTGTTGCAGCTAATCAACAAAATAAGTGGGGCAACTAATTATGCCCCTTTTAATCAACTAGCACTGTCACCTCCTTTGTAAACAGGGAGGGTTTCTAAATTTGTTTTTTGGTAAGTTGAAAGGAGTAAAAGAAGATGGAAACATCCTGTTAACAAATTACTGGTTCAATTTGAAGACCATCTAAGGACTTTCTACAGACTTTAGATCAGTATTGAAATGCATAAATTGCATCACTCCATGAAGGAATGTCAAAGATGAAGAGCAAATTCATCACATGGGTTTTTACAAGTTATTAGAGAAAGGAATAAATTATTAGATCCTGACTATAGATTTCCAACAGTGCGACTACAACTATATTGATAAAGGCATAAAGGTTTGAAGAATTAGGCATTTATTTCACTTGCTGTTTGGCTGCATTAGTCCAGACAAGAACCAGGTAATGTATTATTTCACCTATTCTTTTAAAAGGAAGTAGAAGGAAAAGCCAGAATTCCACCATCTTATCTAACTTCAGAATGCAAGTCTTCTCTGCAAAAAAAAAAATAAATGCCACCAACTTATTTGTATGTAGAAGGTGGCCCCTGAAACTTGTACTCCTGATGTGAACCTCTCTGCAAGGAGGATTTCCCAATGCTCCAGATACACCATCCCAGCCAGAAGAGCTCCAGCACCATACTCATGTATATTTTAGCACTCCTCAGTGAGAAGAGCTCAGTTCCAGAATATGATGCTACACAAAGTGCCACCATAAACAAACTGGATTAAAAAGAATCCCTGGAAGTGGCTAGATATTTAAAGGAACTTTTACTAAAGTGATACAGGTCTAAACACATGATCAATTAAACAAAAAACCCCTCCATAGATATGGAAAATGGCCATGAAATCTAGGTTTTCATCTAGTTTTGAAAGCTCCTTGCACAAGATGCCAGAAGCAGTTGCAGTTCTACAAAAATCTTTCTATAGTAAGATAGCTAATGTTTTCTATTATTATCTAATAATTTCCTATAATAAGAGCATTATCAAATCCAGTAATTCAAACTAATTCAACTGGAAGCCAAATGCGAAGCTACATGGTTCACCTGGTTTATGAAAGATTCAGAACCTTTACTAATCCAGTTAAAATGATTCACTAAACAAACTACTTGACTACATAAGGTGAATATACAACCTTTGCTTATAAACGCATAAAGTAACTGCCTGAAGAATAGCCCAGCATTGCATTACTACTACAAATGGCCCTTCCTTTTTACTTTCTCTCTTTGTGAGGAGGAAATAAAATTCTCTTCAGAGTTTCAGCTGCCATTTAAAAACATTTCAACAATCCGAATGCAGGATTTACTCCACTGACCACTAATGCTAAAGGCCTCAAAACCACTTACTCTGAACAAAGATGAGCTTTGCAATTTGTAGCTGAATCTCTAAAGCAATGAAAAATTGATGGTTTTGCCATAGAAAAGGCTGCTTTGTACGTTTCTTTCCTCAGGGAACGCATTGCTATAATTCTCCATTGGAGAGTTTCTGTATTCCTGCATTGCTAAAGTGACTGCCGTGCTGACCTAATTTGGGTCATCAAAAACCTAGGATTAATCACATGTCTAAACCAAACAATTGTTACACAAATTTACTTGCTTGATTACCTGTGCTGTTTAGAGCATGCTAGTACTTACAGATCTGTATGGAAACGTTAGGTACACAGCTCTCAGGTACCAAAGCTGGTAATGCAGTGCTCAGATCAGCGTGCACAGGGCTGCCTGGGACAATTTCATACAGCTTCTCTTTATGTAACGCAGGCATAACCTTGACCTGGCAGGCACAGCTCCCTTGAAACACCACCATGAGAGGTCAGTCCATTAGATTTCACACATCTTCAGCATATGCTCACTAGATGGGATAAGTACCCAGTGTGTGTTGGCAAAAGGTTACCTACTCTGCACTCAAAGGACATTTTGGTTTCCAAAAGATCGAACAGTGGCACATTAGAGGAACTGTACAGGACTCCACTGCCTTTTCCCCAGTCCCATTTCTGCTGATAAAAGTTTGTGCCCAACACAACTCTCTGAAGGAACCCCAAATTCTCTTTTTCCAGAGGTCCTGAGAGTCCCCAGACATGGAAAGCCAAGATGAGCTGCAGGTACCCAGCCTTTGGAAAGTCATCATTTGCACAGGTCACAATGTGCCCCACTTCTCCCCTGACTTGCATGCTTTATTGGTCTTTCAGATCTTACTGGTCCTTCCCATTTTGTGGGTTAAGCAACATCTGCTCGGATAATCAGAAGAGTAGAGATTAACAAGTCAGAGAACAGTCATTACCTGCAGACATTCTGAAAATAGCCATCTTCACAAATCCAGCTGACAGAGACATTGGTTACAGTAATCCTAGAGGTAGACGGTATTTGCATAGAAAGAGTATTTTCATCTTTTAAGTAGAACCCATGGTAAAATAAGTTTCTCTATTTCCAAAAATGTCAGCTTCAGTATTTCGGGAAATACACAATGAAATTGGTGCTTGCAAAGTCCTTAAACGTAGATTGTGTCCTGCTTCTAGTGATTAGCCAATTCTAGAATAAAGGACTACTTAGCATGAGGGAAAGAAAAGCGAAAACATTCAGCCAGTAACAGCTTCAGCTCTCACTGACAATCACCTCTTCATGGCTTCTGGGACTACCTGCATGTACAGTAGCAGACATGTGGTTAATAACTGGAACCAGAGGCATCCAGTTATCCTGGTTACTTGGATAATACTAAAATAAAGGTGTGCTTTCCTGAAGAACTCCAGCTCAACTATAATGTAAGAACACTTTTTAACCTCTAATAGACTTCATCTTGTTTTTTAATTTAAAGAAGCTACTTAGTGGAAAGAATATTGTCCACAACTAAGAGTCTGTTGGAAATTTTAACTACCTTGGATTTTGTTACAAAGTTCACTTGATATATACATAAAACTAGAGATTTTTTTTTTTTTTAATTGAGCATGTTTTGAGAACAGTTTTTGAGCTGGGTTTTTGTAGCAGATCTTGAAAATATACTGTAAAAACTCCTTTTCACTAATTTTTTTAATTCTATTTTCGTCTTAGTTCAAAGGTAAGTTTAGCCTGCTTTTCAAGAACATCCTAAGACAAAAAGTTGAAAAATTATATAAAAAAAAGCATGATACAGTTATAATCCAAAAATTCTGAGGTAGCATTTACAAAATTATGTCAACTTTTGAAAACTGTTATAAATGTTATGGCTTAGTGACTTACAAAAAACAACCCTAGTTAAATAAAGAATGTCTGTGTGGAAAATCACGTTGGCTAGGTAGCTGTAATTTAAATTAGGTATTGTAGCGATACCTGAGGAGACATGGGCAAGGCTGAGATGTACAGAGTGTACACACAAAATCTTGTGTCTGCAAATGACATAATTTCATAGCACCTCTCTACATGGGGAACAGCACAGGACAGATCAATTCATTCCCAAATTAGAAAATTAAGCCTGGGTGGAACTACTTGCCCTGCCAGAGATCAGAATGGAGAAACCTGAGGTCTCACGATCTCATCTGGATCATGCTGGTAACTGAACACTTGTCCTGGCAAAAAGGGGGTTCACTGTGCAATCCTGTACGCATCCGCCTACCAGCTGAGGAAAGCCCTACAGTCAGGGAGAGAGGTACTTTGTATGGACTTTAAAAGGAGAAATCTG